>JAVSBS010010308.1:39443-57422 GCA_033124195.1 Coracias cyanogaster
CTGCTTTAGTTCTTAAAGCCCTAGAAGTTTTAAAATAAAACCTAGGGAAGCATGGTATTCACATCCATCACTACAGGTATTTTAAATGTTTAGTTCTCAACAGCTGGATCACTTCCTTCCAGTGTAACTACCATGTTACTTGCCAGCTATGTTCTGATCAGAGATGGACTGTTGCAATGAAGATGGCTTGACGTATACTGACCTCTTCAAACCTGGCTCTGATGATTGTTATCCAGTGCTTAATGGTGGTGATGGAGTCTGGATGGCAGATAGCTAGGATAGCTTCTCCCATACCTGTTGCTTTATTCAGTTCTGCCTTTTTCTCTTCCAGTTTCTTCATAAATTCCTAAATCAGAGGTAACAAGTTTAGTTAGATGTTGACAAAACGTGCAACAGAAATCGGAGTGCATAGTCTGGAAGGTCATCAGCCTCTTGATTGCTCAAACAGATTCGACTTGCAGGAGGCAAGATTAATTTGTCTGAGAAAAGTTTAAAAAAGTTTTAAAAGCCTATTCCACATAAAGTACTAAATGAAGCTCTAAAATCTTTACCCTAGCTTGCCACTCCTTAAGAGCCCACCTCACCGTAAATACTTGAAAGACACATGCCCTTATTAAAAAAAGGAAAATCACAGCATTTTGGAAGTGCTGCAGATCAACTATGTGATGGTTAGAATCATTACTGGCACCATTTCAGACAACTTAAGCTTGTCTGTCAGATACAGTAATTCCTCATAATAAACTACCAAGCTCCTAGCAGAGCCTGGAAATGTCCAACTGTAATTACATGCTCAGACAAGATGATAGAGGACTTCAGGAGCAGTTATACTAAACTAACACAAATGTGAATACTCAGCAGCTGAGGGGGAGAGAGACAGCAGGAATGGGGACAGAGACTACTAATTAAGCAGCTGTTTTCAGAGGCACTGCCATGTGGGAAAAATCTTGTAAAAGCAAAAGGATGTTTACAGCTGTAGACATCCAAGCTCAGAGACACTTATGTTCCTCAGGAGTCCAGCAGCGGAAAGGGTGGTGACCAAAACAGGGAGGGACAGACAACACAACAAAAAGCCTGAAGGACTTTTCCCATCCTTTCTATAGTTTTGCTTCTTTTTTTAAAAAAAAAATTATTATTACTACAATAGTTTTACTATTCTGCCTGTTCTGTCTAAATGTTGTGTAAGTCTGTGGGTCTTTGTAAGCACTCTTAACTAGAACTGCCAACATCTCTCAGTGCCTAGTGGTATTGTTTGTTCTACTTTAACATCTTTAATTGGGCTAACAAAATGGAACTATGTCTCTGAAAGTTTACCTCTCCCTCTCTCCATCCACCAAGAAGGGCTGTTTAGGATTCCAAAAATTAAAAATCAGCCAAATGAGACCTTAGAAAATTCAAAATTAGCTAAACATTGTAAAACCGGATTCTACAACTCATAATGACGTTATCCTGTGCCTTTACAAATTAAATATGAAGCTATTATGAAATAAACAATATCTATATTTAAAAAAAAAAAAAAAATATATATATATATATATATACATACATATATAAAAAATCTCTTCTACCTCGTTCTAAAAGCCTGGAATAGGCAAGCTGTGTATTTAAAGAGATTCAGTACTAACTGATTTTGACTTAAGCTTAAATGAGTGTCAGAGTTTAAGACCCAAGCACAACAGCAGTCTTCCTCCCGTAAAAATGCATGAGTTCTTGCAATACTTCAGTTCAAAATAGTTTGGGGAAAAGTCAAGGTTGGTCATAGCGAGAGAGAACCAAAACCAGCCAGGGTCAGGAGAAAAACAGTCAACAATATTGTTTTCCCTGCACAACTGTACTAGAATATCTCAAAATCTAAAATCTATGACAAGCTACATACAGTGTATTAAGCTTTCTCTCAGTAAAGGATACTGATTGTATTGAGCCCTGTGGCAGTTCCGTGATACAGACACCTTTACAGGAGAAGAGATGGGATGCTTGTCATTAACTAATGCAGTGCATTAACCCAGTACGCCCCTCCAACCCCAAAGAGGGATGTGATAGAGCATGTGACAGAAACCTTCCTGCCTGAGAGCGTAGATTTTATTAAATTGTGTGCGGTATTCAAGAAAAGAAAATCAATAATGGGAGTAAAGATGGAGCATTTGGATAAAATATCATCGTGACGAAATCTTTCAATGCGTAGCTGGGTACAAATGCATTAAAGCTATTTTACAAGAACCACAGTGATACATTTCATATTTATGTAAATAGTGTCATAGTCACACATATTTTTATATTAATATTTCAGCATTATAATATAAACGCAGTGTTTAAAACTAGTATCTCGGGGATACTCAAAACCCACCTGGATGAGGTCCTGGACAACCTGCCCTAGGTGAACCTGCTTTGGCAGGTGGGTTGGACTCGATGATCTCCAGAGGTCCCTTCTAACCCTTACCATTCTGTGATTTTTCCTTATTTTCTTTTTTTTTTTTTCTCCTTCTTTAAATCTAGTATTATAAGCTTAAAATGAGATACCACTCATTCAAGGTAGATTTTGCGGTATGTGCTTCTTGAACGGTAAAGCAGCAGTGCCACAATCTTTCTTAGCTTGATAATTTCTGTATTTCTATTATTTGGCCTTTAGGAAGAAAATGTGGTTGGGCAACATCTTCTAAAGTCCACTAAAAAATTTCTAAGCACAGCTTGGCCACATCTAACACTGAGGTTGGTTGTGTTGTGCTAGTGATTACTCTCCCCAAGCTGGACAGGGTTTCTCAGAGACAAACTTTGTTTTGACTTTCCAAGTTATGCTTCAGCTTTGGCAGCACAATTTTGAGCATTTGTACAGAAATATTTTTTTTAATCAATCTACACTGCAGAGGGAGAAGTTTAAGATGTTTTTTTTCTAATGATTTCAGCGGACCTAAGATTTTGTTCAGACAGTTCTCTCCTCTGTATTTGGAAGACCAAAAAAAATAATAAAAGAGGGAATTGACAAAGCCCATGTGGAGGAAAGGCAGCTACAAGACTAATTTCATTGCATTGCAGACAGCTAGTTACCACCGCGAACATCAGCATCCATTAGTGCACACAACATTTGCCAGTTAAAGAACAGCAAGCACCCAGTTTCCAGGGCCCTAAATGAAATCTGGAAACTTTTTGAAAACACTGAAGTCTGACTACCTTGAAAACTCCCTAGTTAAGAACCATCAGATAGTCATACCCTGTGACCACTCCTCTGCAGCTGAAACAGGATACTTTTCCACTCTCCATTTTGTAAGTTTTCTTATAACTTTATTCAAAGCAATGATGCCAAATCTGTTACTCTTAATTTGTTCTATAAGACTGTGGGCAATTTCATTTTTACACTACATTTATGGTACCATTACTACTGCGCTTACAAGAATTTTGCATGGGCTTAAATGTGCATGTTTGTAGCCTCCTGTTTGGAGAGTGGAAGTATGACCTCTATGCTCCTTACTTAGCCATTTTCCCATTTCATTTCTGCAAAGTTAGTTTGATGGCCTATAATCTAGTATCTGCAGTACCTATGGCACTGCAATATTTCAGTGCCTAATGCATGTGAAGCGTGACAGCACACTGTTTCACCATGACGGAAGGTTAATGGATGATAACATCATTCTGCTGACATTTACAAATGACCTTGAAGGAAAAGTATATGCTGCTCTGCTCAATGGAGCTAAGTAGATAGATCCACTTTTGCTATTGTAGCAGTCTGGTATAATTGTCAGGCAGAAGACATTCCGCAGAGGGGTTTGAATCTGTCTCTAAATGTTTACAGCAACTTTCTGAAGGCCCATTATTATTTTCTTAGTAAGCCAAGATGACTCAAACAAAAGCCTAACACCAGTATGGGTACAAAACTATAAACTCCATTAAAGTTTTAGCTTCTCTATAGAAACAGCTGCAAAAATAAACACTGAACGCTGCATATAACTATATGGGATAGACTTTGCCTCCTTTCCTTTATCTCCCCTCTAACAGACCTATTAGAATAAAGAGGACCCTCTTAATTTTCTTGCTTACCCTGTGCTGGTCTATCAGTGTACGCAAAGCCTCCTCATCATCTGGAAGGACCCCATGGAAACGAAGAGTTTGCTCTGCCTCAGCCAGCCACTCCAAAAGGACATGGACAACAGAGTGGAATTCTTCTGCCTGTTAAAATACAAGTAGCAGTCATGGTCACTCCTGAGGGGATTTGACAGACACATTGCAGCTTACACAAGGAGACTGAGCCCACATTTGGAGTCATTAATCACGCAGCAGTACTGGCACATTAACTTTCCATTAAAAAGTCAATGATATACAGTACTACATTTTCATAACTAAAAATATCTCACGCTTCCCAAAAAATAATAGGAAGCCTAAAAGCCTGTTCATGCTTTTAGCCATCTGATTTATAGTGTATCTGCAGCTCAGTTGAGAATGTCATGCCTTCATGCTGACAAATTACATGAGAGGTGCTTTCACGGACCAGCTGGAGACATGAGAACTATATTTTCTGCATAGCCTAAATCACTGGTTAAGCAGAATTAATTGACAGCCTGTTAAGTTGTACCTTTGGGCACAGCCATATTCAGACACAATTAGTGTTTGAAGTAGCTCAGGATTGTGCCTGCTGAGAGACCAGAGAGCTGGACAAACGCAGTACCCTGGGAAAAACAGGGCAGGAATTCTGTACACAGTGGATACTTTGCTACTGCAGGAGCCCCATCCTATCATCAACCCAAGCTGGTGTATCTTCACAGAGCTGCACATCCGTATTATCTCAGGTTTGAAATAATACAGACAGACCTATTTCTTTGGGATTAGTACCAGCCAAGACTGACATACATACTCTGTTCTAACTCCCGAGTGTACTCAGCACAACTTCACCATACACTGTAATTGTGCCAATGTAAACAAATTCTCAGTACACAAATTTACTTCTTTCCAATAAGGCACTAAGGGCATAAATGTGATTGCAATCTCCAGCTTTCTGTGAAGGGGGCATAGTTCTTAATCACCCTTCACGCTTGACTCTAACTTCAGTGATTTCCTTAGATGGTGAGGTCTTTGAAACATTTGCTTTGCATTTGTGGCATAGACTAATAATAACAGCAGTAATATATGCTAAGAGGCATTATTTAAGCACTGTGGTAAAGGGATAGAGACAAGGTAAGCAATGCATGAGCAACAAAATGAGTATTTTCAATTTAATTTCATTTAATTTGAATGATATAAAGTGAAAATGAAATTTTGGCAACTGGACTGCAACATGTTTTCGCTGCTTCTCCTAAAGCACATGTAGCATCAGTAATACTCCTGTACCTGCCGAAGAGCCTGTTCCAGTCGTGTTTGCTTGGATACTGACAGGGCACAAACTGTCTCCCAGCGAGTGCTTAGCTCCTGCATTTGGACTTTGACCCAGGAAGAGTCATCACGACTGCCTTCTATCAGCTCCCTTGCAGAGCGCTTCAGAGCCTGGACACTGCTTGTTCTTTTTCCCAGCTCCTTCTGGAAAACCTAGGCATCACCAAATACATTTGAAATGTTTAACTCATTAAAGCATAGTTACAAAAAGAAAAACAAAAACCAGATTTAGTTTAGTCAAGACTAACTCTATCCAAGTGATGCAAAACATGCAAGTTCTGCGTATGAGATTCCATATTACGATATTTACACTCTACCCTATTGTAATAAATGGAAATGGAATATGATAGGAAAATGCCAGGCAGATCCCAAGAACCCATCCTGATGCAACACATGGGAACCTAGCCTCCTTACCACGCTGGCTTCACACTCTTTATCAAAGCAATTGATCTGACACACTGATTAATGTGCAAGATTGCTGTAGCCGGAAAAGATCAAATAAAATGCTAACAATCAAAGGAGAATGTTTGAAATCATAAAAACAGAAATAAAACCCCATCTGGGGATCTGACTGTAAGGCTGTTGATGTCACCACATAGTCATATATTTCTATGAGAGTATGTTCACATTTGCAGGTGGAACAAGCTCCAGTTACATAAAGGAAGCTCTTAAAAAAAGATTACAATTACCATATACTGTGCCACCGACTATGACTTACTTGTGATATACAATGGGATTTCAGAAGCAATTCCAGCATATTTCAGTCTAATTTTTATAGACAATCCATGTTTCCAAATACTTTTTTCATGAAGAACACAATTTTCTCCTCACTGAAGAGTCTTTGGATACTGGAAGCCACTGGTGGATGAACAGAGGGACCTTCACCTCCTAAACCTCCCAGGCTCCAGAGCTCTGACTCTGTGTAGCCTTTGCAATACCAGTAACTTCAACAGCTCTTTCTTCCAGCATTCTGAACTGCAAAACTGGGATTCAAAGGCACAGTCCTACACCTCCTGCTTGCTCCCACCTCCAGAAACACTTCAGTAACAAGATACTGCAGCTTGCCAGTGTAGGCTTCCGGGCCACAGTCTAGTTGTTTACTCCCATGCGTAACTTAAGCATTGCAACCACTTTTCTCCATGAATATACGGCAGCCCTGCATATTTGAAAAGCTGCTGTAGTCACGACAAGTGCATTGGACACTTGGTTAGCAGCTGTACTAAATAAAAAGCCCTGTCTCCCCCAAAGATTTCCAATAAAATAATTGTTGCTACCTGTTGTCCATATACACATATTTATAAATGCCCGCTTGTTGGTTTTGACATGGTATTTGTAAATACACATAACAGGAGCATTAAACGGAATATCTCAATGCTAACTGGTGTCAGTGAGCCATTAACAGTTGCTTGCTTTCACGTGTTTTACAGCATTTTCCATTATCGATGACATTTTTGTTATAAAACTATTCTTATGAGTAGTCTAGCAATTAAAAAAAGAATATTTCTGGAATTACCTTGTGATTGTCAATCAGATTCATCACCAAATCAATGTCTCCATGTACTGGCTGATCTTCTGCCAGCTGAGGTTAAATCTTGTATAACCAGTCAATGAGAGCTTGCAAAGCATCAGTAAATTGCCCCGAAAATAACAGAGCTTCCTCCAGTTTATTTTGTCTGGAGGAAAAAAAATAAAATGAACACACAGAAACACACAATAAAATAATAATTCATGCACTATAAGAAAACATTTTCAACATAAAATGATAGCAACTAGGAGTTTTAAATCAGTGTTTCCCTTTTTAAATAGTGTGACCTCCCCTCAGTCCCAGTCCTCTTCCATGCCATCAGGAAAGTGCATTTCTAGTATTTCACTGCTTTGACACTCTTAATTATCAACAAGGTAGCCACTTGAAGCCAAAAGAAGCCAGAAGAATTCTCTTAAGTCTTTTCCTTATCTGCTGAATAATTAGATTGGTTTTCATTTACCTTTCCACTGACTTTCCACAAATTGTATCCCACTTATCCCTTAGTTCACTCAGCATATCATCAAGTTTCAAATTGTCATCAGCCAAGGTGGTTTTCTCTTTCAAAGAGCGCCCAGTCCTATTTGTGGTATCATACACAGAATGCTTGGCACCAAGAGACTTCTGGAACTCCTATATATTGGAAGAAAAAGAAAACACCCATAGAGCATTAACTGCTTACAGGTCACAGTTAATGATCTTTGACATATGATATTTGCAATGAAAATTGTAAATGCTGCTTCAAGAAACTTTTAAACTTACCGCAAAACTTCTAGTCTGCTAGTGCCACAGTGCACCTGAAATTAAATGGGGCTTCACACTAGCAGCGTCCCTGCCTTTTGTCCTTCTCTGGGAACCCAGCTCTACGCTTGCTGGAACAACTTCTGGAAAATCCCTCTTTTAGTGACAGCAATGATTCCTGCCTACCATAATATTCCTACATTTCAGCAGGGGGCTGTCTGATAGTCAGAAGAATGTGAAAGAACTGCTACTTTGGGAGTCATGAACAGAGCAGCGTTCACACGACATTTCTACATACTAAGATTTCAAGCCAGTGTAGAGCACCCCAAGGGCTATGAAGGTCATTCTGTTTCAGCTCAGTATGGTCAGGCTGGGAAACCTCCAACCACAAGCATTTAACCCCCCTAAGATTGAAACCTACTATAACTGGGAAGAACTGTATGCCAAAAGTATACAGATCCGGGCACAAAAAGCAGCCAGGTGACATCCCAATAACACAATTTGGGCTGGAAGTCGTGATCATAAGCAGGTTTCTGTGATCCAGGGATTTGGGAAGATGACAGTGACGCAGGAATTGCATCTGCCTGCCAGCTCTAACAGCTCTTTCTGCACAGAGCCTCTGGAAGCTTTTCCCGGGCACAGAGGAGCACACAGAAACACAGCTCATCTGATAGCGCAGAGGAGTTAACCAACTGACAGAGTAAATAACTAAGTAAAGGAACACTGCCAAAAGACAAAAACCAGCCCTACGCAGCAGCTTTTAAATGGCAGCACTGCTTAAAGTGTTTTATTTCACACCTTTATGAACTCCTAGCAGGAAATCCATTAAAAAAAAAAAACAACACAAGTTTGCTTCAGGAAACTCATATCTAGATAATCAAATAGTCTTTTTTTTTTTTTTAATCACAAGAAAATGCTAGGCCAATAGAGCTTTTGCTCAGTGTTTGGTGAAACAGATTTTCACCTGGTCCTTAAGGCAACGTTCAGCTATCATCACATCCAGCAAGGAAATCATTACCACTTACAACTTATAGTAATTGCTCAGGGCATGTAAAGATTGCGATGATTCCTCATGATCGCTGTCAGCACATGCATGGCTGCTCACCTCCAACTGGCAAGCTGTTCCCAGCTGGCCTGCACCAACCTGTGCCATGGTAGCTCACAACTCTTCCACCAACTTTCCCATGTGTCCACAGTCAGCTGCTCTTCTTATATGTGAATGTGTCAGGGAAAGCTCAAGTGGAATGGAGGCGTCTTAAGTAAAGGAGGTTGTAGAGAGGTGGGTGTTGGACTCTTTTCACAAGTAACAAGTGATAGGACAAGAGGAAATGGCCTCAAGGTGCACCAGGGGAGGTTTAGGTTGGACATTAGGAAAAATTTTTTCACTGGAAGGGTTATCAAGCACTGGAACAGGCTGCCCAGGGAAGTGGTTGAATCACCAGATTGTGTTTAAAAGTCATGTAGATGTGGTGCTTAGGGACATGGTTTAGCAGCAGACTTGGTAGAGTAGGGTAATGGTTGGACTGGATGACCTTAAAGATCTTTTCCAAACTAAATGATTCTATGATGCTATAAGTAGGACGTAGGCACTGGGTTATGCCACGCAGACAGTACGACAGCTTTATCAAGGCTGATTCAAGGTTCCTTTGTTAAAACTTGCTTGGTATTTTGCACTATACTGTCCTTACTTCAGGGTTATTTCAGGATCCAGAGGGAACTGAGGATCAAAATTCATCAGCCAAAAAAAAAAAAAAATATAAAGCAGCATTCATTTCCTAAGGCAGTATTTCCTTACTGTCCTTTCATTTTCCTCATATAACACAACAAGGAAACACACTTTAAGAAAGAATACAAACACCATTGTCAAGCTCAAACTACAATAAAAATAAAAATAATTTTCAAATAATTTTCAGTTTTTTATAAAAGTTCCTTCAATACAAACAATATGTCTGTGCTCCTTTTATTTGATGGGGTTTATTAACTACTTAACACTACATGCACAGTGTTACTCCATTTGCACAAGGAAACACAATGAAATTGCTGCCACGGAATGATCACACAGAAAAAACAGATTTAAAGGTGAACAAAGGGTTGCAGTGCATTCATTCTTTGCGAGACTACACACACTACACCAAATCTACTTTTGTTTCATTTCACAGAGATGTAAAGAAGAGTAGATTTTGGTTTCAGCTGACAGAAGCAGATGGGTAGGATGAACAAAATCTCAGAAATTAACTATCTACCTTCCTTCTAAGGAAGATGGGAACATAGAGATAAAATTAGCCAGATTCATATAAACATACTGTAAGGAACATTCAGCATTAGCACCGGAATGGACTGGGTGACCTAGTAAGGGTTTTTCCATTCCTGACTTCTATAAATGAGAAGAAAATTGCTGATAAACAGACCATGAATAACCCCCAAAAGTCCCTGGCAACACACTAGATATGAGTGAGAGAGAAAACATATTATCTTGGCTTTTTTCTTTCAGTCTTTTTTTCTGGCAGTAACAACTGGCAAAGAGCGAGTCCAAATTGCTTACAGCACACACGGAGCACATATTCAGTTTAGATAGCAAAATCGTTAACTAAGTGGAGCAAGGAAACCTTCAAGGCTGGACAGAAAAGACAAAGACAGACACGGGGGGTATATGTGGGAGTGGAAGGAAAAGACTCAAAATACAAGGAAGGACATTGCAGTGTTGGGAGGTTTGACAGCTCATTAAAAAACAATTGAGTTGATTTCTTGGGGGGGTTGTTTGAAGTTTAAAGTCACAAAGTTCACAGAACTCCCTCTCTCACACACATTCATCTTTTTCCTCCAAATCACCAGTTTCAATCCTAACGTCCCCGTGCCACATTCCATCCCATTCCTCAATGAGAAATGAGATTCAAGCAACTCAAGTAGCTATCCTCTGCAGGCACTTTATATGAAAAGAAGCCAGAGAAAAGGTATCATTGAGAGAAGTGACGAGTCTACCAACCCATGTGAGGAAGCTTGGGCTCACAGAATGCACTACTGTAGGTATAAAGAACAAGTAGGATGATCAAGTTTAACATTTCAGAAGAGAGGAGGAGAATAAAGGCTGAGAGTCAAACCTCAGGACCTGAAAGGACCTCAAAGCACAGTCACAATTCTTGACCACAGAGGGGTGGAAGGATTAAAAGAATCATAGAGTCAGAGAAGACAAGAAATATTATCTTAACAGAAAGCTGTTGGTTTTTTTTTTCCCTAAATTCCCATTGCTGACTTCACATCCTGGCAGCCTCAGAACTGAAATTGCAGAGTTAGCATAATAGAACATTAATGTAGGTTTTATCTGAAAGTTTTAACAGCAAACATAGGTAAAACTATTTTTGCTTGACCAACAGCCAACCTTCCCATGTTAAAGGAGAATACTTCCTGGTTGATAAACAATACTTAAATCACCATGTAAACTGAGAGATGATAAAAATATAAAGCAGACAGGTGCAGTAACCAATCATTAGCACACATGGAAAACTTGTTGGAGGTAAAAGCAATGATTAGAAGCTACATTGAGAGGGAAGAATTAGATATGCAAACCTTTAGGGATATTGTGTAGAATGAAATTGTAGGAGTAAATGGAGAACAGTAAAACTGACATGAAAAGTAGAAGTAAATGTACGCGAAAATGTAGAAAAATGAATGATCTTTCAATCTGTCTCTGGTGAAACTGCTCCAAGATAAATCTTGATACATAGCCTGTATATGAAGATTCTACTACACACCCACTTGATCTTCAGTAATATATTATTCTAGGCTCCTCACAAAAGTAAAAATGAAGCAAAGACTTCTGTTCTTCCTTTTGCTCTGTGTCTAATGGAACTACAAAGCTTTTACATTATCATTACTTGTTTGAAAAGCCAGGTCAATCAGAGTGATTTTTACATTTTCGGCTACAGTAGCTGGGTTTGTGGGAAGCTGGTCCTGGAATTCTGAATCTCATGAAGAGAAATAACCTTTGCCATTAATGGTATCATTGTACCTTCTACAAGATTTCATTAATATTTCCACCTGACTTAAAAAGCAACTGCCAATCAACATACAAGATTATTTTCCAGTTTCGAGGTGGTCCTGTAGTATTTAAAAGAAAATCTCAACCCAAATAACTAGATGGTAATTTTGTGGTTTAAGGACTGAAAAAACCCTGTAATAAAGCCTCTTTAGAGATTCCTATTCTGAGATAGTATTACTTTGTTTTTTAGTGTTCCCATGGTGCTGGATTATTATGACTTCCCTCTTCATAGTTAGTCATTCTCTCACAGATCAGGTTCCGTGCAAAGTTTTTTGTCACTCCCCACCTGTAACACACCACCATTTAACTCGATGCTAATAAGCACTCCATTGTAGTGAGGCCACAAATCTCCTGCCTTTGCTCGCTGAACAGTACAAGGCTGATAAGACTTATCTACATCTCACTGGGCACTTTACATTTCAGCACTCATGACTCACCTTATGCTGTGCGAGCTGCATCTTTATTTTGTCAGGATCATTTGCAATTTCAAGATCTGAGTCCAAAGATTTCTCCGACTCTTCCAGCCATTCCATAAGTTTGTGCCAGGCTTCATGGAACTGCAGGGAAGTGAGATTTGCACGGATTTTAAAATTCAATCATTCTCAAAATAGTCCAAAAACATTAAACCCCAGTCAACTCTCCACAGGCCAAGTAAGTACTCTGCAGACTTTGCAAAGATTTTTCTCCCTCATACCTCAAAGGAGACTAGCCCAATCTTGTGCACACTGGTATTATCTCCCTTCTCCAAGGTGAATTAGCAACCTTCTATGTACATGATCAGCACACATAGTATGTGTCTTTCAGAGACATATTAGTAGCATCTATTGATGTGTCAGTCATTTAGATTCCTGCATTTCTAGTAATGAATAGTCAGTACAGTAAGAATTGGGCTTGGCTATTGCCTATATGGGACACAGCAGTAAATCACTGGGGAAATCTCCCGTCTGGATGACTGCCCAAGATTTTCCCTGTGATGCCCATAAATGCTCTCATTATATCAAATGGTATCTTGACGGGCAAGGAGCAGATTCTTGATCTTCCTTCCTGTTTCAACAAAGAGAGTGCTTCAGGGAAGGAAGCAGGGAAAGACCAAAGATTCAGCCAGCTTTCACAAAGTGGCATCCCTTTGGGATTCAATTTTTCTAAGCTGGTTGTCTCTTTCGAAAATTCTTCTTGCCTGGACTGCCTACAGATGAAAGCACAAGACACTAGTTCAAAAAAAATTAAGAAACTAGTTAAAAAACCTCTTGAGGCTTCTGGACCCACTCTGTTGTTCAGGGCTGTAGATCCGGCCTTGACACTCGTACCCTTCTGTATTCTTTCCCTGCTCTGCAGAGATAGTTGTCCTAAATTAATAACTTAGTGTATTCAGCTCTGTAAATGGATATAGAGATGGAAACACCTCATTGCAGAGCTGCTGTGTGCATGAATGCACATGAGAAACTGCTGGGAAATAAATAATATTTGATTGGCTTACGAGCTAAAGTATTGCTCAGAGAAGTTCTCACTCTATGAGCTGAGCGGCAGAAACAATGAACATGGGAATGTGATTTGGCTGTGAACGTGGCCAGATCTTGAACGGTCATATTCACTTGAATAAAAAGAAGCTAGAACTTCCTATTGATGTTTAAACATACTACATTCCTCCCACACGTTTTGCATCTTTTCATTTATGTTCCTCAGTAAGGGGAACATGACTTTAAGAAAAAAAAAGCTCCATGGTGAGGAAGACTGTGTGAAAAAACTTTCCAGGCTTTTAAGGAAATAAATGGAGACATCTTACCACACAAGATACTGGACTAGTAACTAACAGAACAGATTGAGGAAGTGATGAGTACTAATCAGGGCACAGTGTAAACCCAAGAAGAAAATACCATGGAATACTCCCACAGCTTACTGAAAGGGGTTCATCGCATTCTTTAAAAAATAAGGGGTTGATTGTGAAACTCCTTTTCAAGGACAGATGGCACTAATACACATCTGGAAGCCATACTGTAACTTTCTTCTTTCAGACTATCCAGTATTGCAGACAGAAGTCACTGCTCGGGTTGAAAATGACGCTTTCACTTCACAAATGAAGTGCTCTATGATCGAATCACAGAAATTGCTCCGCTAACTCAACAGTGTCTGTTACACTAAACCCAGACTTACTCGCAAGTGCTTTAAAGCACAATATTCTTCAAGAGTCTGGATGTAATTTCAGCTAAGTTCAAAGAGTTGTACAGCAGCTGTTGTCCGATTACCTGTTTGGCTCTTTTCCTTGCATCATCCAAAGCTCTTCCCCTTTCAACTAAGCGTTGAACTACTTTTTCCCATCGACTCTGTACACTAATCAGTAGATTCTTAATAAGGACAACATCCTGTTTCTGGCTGAAATATTTCAGGTGGGTTCCAGTTTTGTCCAGCTCTATGATCTGATCTCGATGAGAATTCACTTCAGTGGCAAAAACCTTGGGAAAAAGGGAGAAAATTACTCTGAATACCACGCTGCTCAAGCACTGGGTAAGCACTGAAAAAAACCACCAGTCTGATAAAGAATCATGTAGCAAGAAAGACTATACAATGCAGTTTTAAAACAAATTAAATGTTTCTCTGAGTGCCAGTGTTACGGGGTTCATTTGGACATTGTTAAAGTATCTCCACAGAGTGGGAGAAAAACATTACACATCTGTTTCTTTACATACCTTGTGTTCATCAATTTGAAACAAGACAGTGTCCAAGATAAGACTTGGCCGAGAAGCTGCAGTTAGAGTTTGCTCAGCCTGAGTAAGCCAATTGATGAAATCTTGAAGTGAATTGTGGAACTCCATTGCTAAACTGAGGGCTTCTTCCAGTTTGGTCTGTAAAAAGAGGTCACACTTTAATAGCAGTTGATGTTGTGCAGGGGCTTCAGCCAAGTAAACGATTTTAGTCCACCATTTTGGAGTAAGTCATTTTAGTTTAGCATTTTAAAACATTTTTACAACTCAAAGTTTCTGAGTTTTCAAATAATGGACTACACTTGAGTCTATGGAAGAGTAACAGTAAAAACATGTATGATAGATAGAGTAGAAAATGCAGCACCTAGTATCAAGATAAAATTTTCCACATTAGAACCCTACCTCTTCAACTACTTAATCCTAATGGGACATATGAATTTATCGATTTCAATCCAAAACGAATAAGAATCCCAGAAATCTAAGGTGGCAGTACACTTGGAAGAGCCTCAAAGAGGTCATCTAATTTATTCTCTTGCACCAAATAAAGAATGAGTCTGCCCAGAACACTTCTTTTTAATGAAGCACAATTGTCATTTTGGTTGCCTGAACCATGGCAAATCTTGGATACAGAATTTTTGTTGATCATGAGACAGAAGTCAAGAGATTTAAAAACAATTACACTGCTGGCCTAGCTGAGCACTCCAACCTTACATCTTCCTGCAAGAAGGTGCTCATGTTGGGTATTAATTAGTTTGACATTCTTACATTATACAGTTACCTCAAGAGACACCAGTATTCTTACTTTAAAATATAAGTAAGTTGTGAGTTAAATATTTGTGCTTTATACATGTTAGGGCCAAATAGAGAGTTCCTCTATTTGGAATTATTGATATTCTTCATTGTTTGATTAAGGTAGAACAAATGGACTATACTTCGTGAAGGAATGAAAGCAAAATGAAATCAATAATAGGAAAACGTATGGTGCATATCAGTGATATGCTATTGATCTATGTTAGAACAGAAGGTAGTCACTGGAAGTAAGTGGCAGAAGGCCAAGTGTTTGGGAATTTTAAGAAAAAAGAATGGATAAAAGCTAGGAAAATTAATGCAGCAATTCTGTACTGAGAAGGAGAGTAACCTGAAAAATCAAATAATTTTATTCATTCTCTCCTGTACATGATTACTGTAATAAAATCCAGAAAAGCCCTGACCTTACCAAATGAGCATTACCAGTATCAGTTCATACATTTCTGTGGAACAGACTTGTGCCATTCTCACCCACTCTCCCCTCCAGATTATGGATAATCAGCTTCTTGAATCCCATTTTTTTCCCAGTACTTTCTAAACATACCAATAAATCCTGCATAACTGTCTCTATAATTGATTTTAAATCTAAAAGATAAAGCAAGTATGCATGCATAAAAGGACTGAACATTAACAACCTTAAATACATGATTTACACTTCTATTTTTATGTAAAAACACGTACTTTTCTTTCACTGAGCTTTGTTTGTACTGATTCCCATTTTTCTTTTAAGTTATTTATGTCTTGCTCAACATTTGTTTCAGCAGACTCTGGGCATCTTGCAAGCATCTGCTGGCCTTTCTGCATTAGACACTTATATGTCTCTTCCTTGGCTTCAAAGGCAGCACAAAGTTCCTAAACAAAAAAAGCACCAAAAAATAAGTCAGGTAGAAATTCAATACTCGTTACAAATGCTAGCATAATATTTATTCCTTCCCCAACATTTAGCGGGTATGATTAAGGCTAATAAAGGAAACATGTGTAATTCATAAAAAGCCAAATGAGCAAAGAAAGGGCCCAGTTCTTCAGGAAATGAGAACTTGTATTGTCTGTCAGATGTTTTCTCTGAGATCCAAAGCTTGGCAGAGAAAGCACTATGCACTTACTGCACAAGATTTGCTACAACTTGGTTAGTTTAAAGCCCGTCTGTAACTGAAACACAAAAAGTGTCAGCATTATGGAGTGTGCTGAAAGCCCAGACCTATCTAATACACCTTCAAAAGTGGGTGGGACAACTTGGGAGGGCTGCTTTGTTGTACCATCATCTCTTTTGTTTTGGCTGTATCTTCCTCCACTCACCAGGCAAGAAAAACAGAAGACATTTTACACGTATAAAGAAAGTTGGAATAATAATGGTAACAACTGGTTTACCTGCTAACTGTTCTACTAACAATTCTCTTTTAACCATATTAATGATGAGGTGGCAAGAGCTACTATACATCCCTGTGACTCAAAAGAGCATGTTCAGTATTTCTAACAGACCATCCAAAATACACCAACAAAATGGCTGCAGACTCACAAATGAAGAACATCTTCCAGGAGATGAGCAGAAAGTGGCTTGCAAGTAGGAGGAAAAGAACTTTTTCCTCTGATTTTCAGGACAAGAGCCCAAATCCAACATTTTCTTTGGGACACTGTACACAGGGTTGTACCTGATCATAGTGGAGGGCAAAGCGGGAAGCAGGTTCAACCATGAGCTAAGATTTTAACAGGACAGAAAGCTTCCTTCTGAGGACTATGAAAAGTGGTGTCACCTAGCCTGCTTCTTCCTATGTTCCCAACTTTCCTACGCTATTTCTGATTTCCATTACTCCCCAGAGCATCTTATTTTACTGTAGCACTAGAATCCCTCAGAAGTAAACACGGAGAGTGCAGAACAGGTGAGACATGGCACAGCAGGAATGGCTCCAAACACTGGGGCTGGGGTCAACCTAAGACACGGGCTTGTCACAGTGGTTAATTCTGCAGTACAGTCACACTCTTAAGAGAGTAGGAGCAATTAAAGTTATTTTAAAGGAAGAATTGAGAAAGATTGTTTTTAAAGGAGAGGTATGTTCTGAGCAACACTGAGACAGCTGAAGAGGCCTCTTTTTAAGCCCCTTTCCTGCTAGTGTCTTGTAGCATCTCTTCAGATCTTTGGTTTTCCTGGAGCTGCCTTAGCTGGAAATGCTGCCCAGCCTCGGCTCCGTTAGTGAATTGATGATTCACATCTGTAGAAACAGACCTTACACTCAAGAAGATGGTTCATAACATTATTTCCAAAGAGAAACAGATCAAAATTTAGTGCAAAACTTTCCAGTTTCACACCACAAATTAACACGGTTTGTATCACTTAGGGGCAAGTTCAAATTTGCAAAATATGATAAATAGCACCTAACATGGCCTTGACATTTCAGAGGATTTACATGTATCTGCATTGATTCACTTTATTTCACTGAAGTGAAATATAGTCCTATTTTTTAAGGGTTATATACGGTAGCGGATAACAAGTCAATGTCTATAGTTATATGATGGCTCACAGCTTAGTAACAATCTGTTAAAACATACATGTAGAGTTAGGAAATGATTGTACATATACAGTACATATTACAAGGGACTTATTCACATTTGTTCCAACTATACTACTACATTCAGTTTGAAGATTCTTTCAATAAGTATAGAAAGGCGCTTGTCGATCTGCACAGTAAAAGAGTGCACCAAAGAAAATCAAAGAATTTTCCAGGGAAAATTTACTGGTCTTGATCTGACTCTAAGTCCAGGATGAAAAAATGGAAAAAGCTCCACTGACTCCCATGGAATTGTGATCCTGACCCACTCTCAAATGA
>JAVSBS010010308.1:64004-122955 GCA_033124195.1 Coracias cyanogaster
ACACTGCTATTACAAATATTTCTGGACGATCACCATATTCACAAAATAAAATGTAGTCTTACTAAAATTGGAATAGATTTTAAAATTGAACACATTCTAAAATGAAAAGTTTGTAATCAAATGCCATTGAAAATTTTCATACAGTTCCTTTTTTACTAGAAATTGAAAATTGCTTTTCACTCTTCAAAAATACAGAAAAATACTAAACAACACAGAAAAATGCAGACAGATGAAAATATCGATGAAATAAATTGTTAGTTCATACCTTAAGTTCCTCAGTTTGCTGCTTCACAGTCTCCAGATCTGTTCCAACTGGGGACATAGATGCTAACTTGCTGCCAGCAATATCTACCCAGTCAAATATTGCCTGAAAATCAGAGTATGAAATTCAAGCATAAGCAGAGAAATACTGTCGAGTTTGAAAGTTGTATTAAGTAAAATACCACTTTTTTTTTTACTTCAGAGAACAATGGTGCTGTGCTCCTTGAAAGAAAATAGCTTTCTTCAGTAAAACCTAGATTACAAGAGATCAAATGTGAAAGTAAAATATTCCATATAATGGTTACAAAAATGCCCATGCTGCAAGACTGAGCTTCTATTAGCAGCAACATTCTGCCAGTACTAGTCATGCTGAGTAGCATTCTACTTCTTGAATAAAATCAGCAATTTTATGAATACTCGAAAGGTAAATACAAGACAAACTGTTCTGCAGCCCTTTGAAGCAAAGATGGTACCTGACAATAACACACTTTAAATGATGATTACAAACAAACTTCTAGAAACAAACTTATTTTGAAGGATATTGTTATCTGTGTAAGGAACACTGAACATGACCCGTTCAGTGCTCTGAATCTCTGTAGAATAATTTAACTATAACTTAAACAAATGAAGTCACCCTAGTCCTGAGCCTTTTGCTCCCAATATAATGCAGAACAACCTCATGAACACTTTCACTGACAGATTAGGAACAGCTATATAAATCTGGGTAATTTCAAAAGAGAAAAGACACTTCTACTAGGCCCTTTCCCTCCTGCCCATTATCCGTGATTCATTACGGAGAAATACTTAGGATGGCTTGTCGGAGCTGCCCACCGCTACATAGTTCCCTGAAAAAAGGAGAACTAACGCCAACATGCTCAACAGGATGGGGCAGCTGCTGCTAACCATTGAAATAAGCATAAGAAAGCACTTAAATAGAATTCCTTCATGAAGTATCAAACTTGTAGGATGTACAAGGTACAGCCAGAGGAAATACAAAGCACTTAGACCAATGGCAGTGTTCCTAACGCAACCCTAAAGGTCAGCCTCTGTGCAGTGTGAACATATGAGAGCTTGGAGAAAAATACATCATCAGGGTACACCAGCAAACAGGCACGTTGCATCGTTAGTAAGGACTGTTCTGCACCAAACACACAAGCAACTGTCCTCAGTATCATGTGAAACTAATTTTAAAGATATAATGAACCAAGAAAGACAACAATTCCACTCCAAAAAAATAGTTTTAGAAAATCTGATCATGTTTGGGAACTTTTAAAATGTTTCAATCTTCTATCCATTCACTGACAAAAAGATATGAGCCATGCCACTCAGCCAAAATATGAAAAAAAAAAAGAAATCCAGCACATACAGAGAAAAGATCATAGAATAGTCTGAGTTGGAGGGGACCTTTATATGTTATAAACATCCCCTCCCTTTTTTTGTGTTTGTTTTTTAGACTTCATAAATTGTAGGATGTACAATGTACAAGGCATCTTAAAAAAACTGCTGGAATTAAAAAGTGAATAATCTTCTAAAGTATTGTATTATCTAAGTAGGGTAAGTATTAGTTATACTAATAATTAGTATAATAGTCACAACTTCAACTCACCTACCATATTAAGTGCTATCACAAGGAAATGTGAACAGGACTACTGTGAATGTGTGGTATCAAAAAACTTCTGCTCTTATCCATAAACAAGGGGATATTAACTTGGAATCTAAACATAGTGCAATATATGAACAACTACATGCAGAAACTAACTAACAGATTTATTCTTTAACGAAAAGAAAAAACAAACTGAAACCAAAACCCAAACCCACCCAAACCAAACCAACCCTGAGAAAAAATACCTGCCTACTGAAGAAAATAGAGTGATACATTACTTGTCACCTACCCAATCACATGACATTTTTTGCTCTAACCATGTTAAATCCTATTGGCTCAAGAGTGGGTTAGGTACAGCACACCATCTTACCTGCAGTCCATCCTGGTACTGAACAGCTGCCTGCATAGCTTCGGCAAGCTTATCCACCCGTTCTTTCCATGTTTTGTTTAACGCATCCCAGGCAGAATTCAGCTGCAAGGAAGTGCAATTGACTCCAATGGACAAAAGAATTTTGCTGCTGTATAATGTGCATTCACTGATCAATAATACCAATAAACTAAGCATGAATAGTTCACATTCGTTCCATATTAACACTCTTGTTCTCCTTATGATTATATAGTTACATTTCCTTCTGAATATATTAGGGGGTCTGGATTACAAGAACTGTTAATTACAAAAGCTGTAAACCTCAATACTTATTATTGAATATTTTTATTAAAATAGAGGTTATAGTTAACACACAAAATATTATTAAATCATTTGGAGTTGCATCATTATAATAAACGTAGCTTAGAAGAAATGTACATTGTTGAACATTAGAGAAATTAAAAGTACTTCATCATTATCCAAACAGGATCGTCTCAGTTGTCTCCCTTGGCATAAACTAGATATATCTGAAATTTATTCTAGTATTAATTTTGTGAACAATAGCCATATACTGCATTAATCGATATGTTTACAAAAACCCTTCTATCTTTCACAAAAATTTGAACCCATTAATCAATAAAATAAAATTGTGTGTACATTCTAATATAATCTGAGTCAAGATTCATTTACCTGAAAAGCAAACCTGACTTTACTACAAAGGCTTCAGCAGTGTCTCATTTTTGCCACAAAATTTTTATTTTCAAAATTTGTTGAGGGCAGGAGTGATATACCAATTTTGGCTGAACAAGCATCTGATGTAACAGATTTAAGCACCCACATTTCCCTACCTCATCTATACTCTTGTTGACAATAGGTTTGTCAGGCTCTCCACAAGCAGCTCTAAGTTCAGAGCCAAGGCTCACAACTGCTTCGAGTTCTTCTTGTAGTCCATCAATTTCTTCTTTAGCAGCCTACAAAGAGAAAAAAATCCAGTACTGCCAATCTGAATTTAACAATCTATGTATAGCTTGCTTTCAAGATAGGACAGAGCAGAATTCTACCTTTGTTTTCTTTAAAGTCATTTGGACTTACAATTGGGTGCTTAAAATATCAGCATCCCTTTGCAGTGTCAGAGTGAAATCAACTGACATCAGTCTAAATTATAACAATGGCTTATGATGTCATTTTGCATGAGATAGAAAAAACAAACAGGAAGTTTTAAATTAGATTTCTTTAATCAAGAGTGTTTTTGTTTTCAGAGGTTATCATTCAACCTTTAAATCTTTAACGATCAGCATAAATAATTACAAGCTTAGAACATAATGCATAGAGCATAATATACGTGTACACCTTTCATTTAGATGTTCTGAATTACTCAGGGAATCTGAAGTATGTATAACTTTTAAAGGTCTCAGTGACATGCTTATTATATACATTTATAAACAGATATGTAAATATAATGACAGGCACATATTGCCTGCTCACTGCAATTAAGTGCTGATACATGTTATTTACTGTACACCCTTGAGATATCATTATAGTAAATTTCTACACAAGTATCCCTCTTGGTCTCTAACAAAAAATAACTTCCTCTGGTATTTCATAGTAATTCTGTCCTTTCTCTGCATACTGTAAATAAAATACTTCAAGCCAACAAAATACTTCCTACTGACCTCAGCAGCTTCTTGCTGTTGTTTGACTACAGATGGGTCAACTCCAGGTCCCTCCAGCTCTCGAATGAAGTCCTGAGTATCTTTAATAGTAGCTACAAGAGCTATATGATCACACCAAAACTTTTCAGCCAGTTCCATTACATCCAACAATTTGGCCTCCCTTTCTTCAGTCAAGGTCTGGATGTCTTCCCAAATGAGGACCATTTGGTCTAGTTTATCTTGAACAGCTAAACAACAAAGGAACTAGATTACTACCTTGGCAAACAATTCTTGGCCATAAATCTCTTTACAGTTCTACAGCAGAAACATATGTGTATGTTTTAAAATTTAGACCAAAATTGTTTCTTTACAGGACTCCTTATAATGTTAAGTGGAAACAACCAACATGGTCTTTAAAAATAAAACAAAGGGCATATCTATGATGAATTATTTTAAACAATGGTTTGCTTTTATAAATCTTTAGCAAGAACTCAATCCCCAGATCTTCAGAAATGAAGATTTTTATATGCTGCAACTTGCTGCATTTCCACTCCATGAAAACTTTCCTCAGTATACTACCTTTGGCAGATATATCCTTATCGGTTCCTTCTGAGCGAGCAATCATTTCCTCCCCTCTCTGCTTAAGCGTCTCATACACGGGCTGAAGTTTTTCCAGATCTACTGATACATTCTTATTTTCACTGATTTGCTCTTTAATCTTCTCAACCTCTGCTGAGATCGAAGGTGGCTGCCTCAGGCGTTCAACTATGCGCTTCAGACTCTCAAGAGTTGGATCTATCTTGTCATGAAACTAGGAGGGTGGTAAAGGACAGAAAGAAGTGGCAGAGAAATCAGAACAAAAAAACAACTGAAAAATGGCATCTGAAATTCTCTTGGAAAAAAGCACTTTGACATATTTAACATCTCTATCCAACACATATATCTGCAACTTGCAATACCCTCCCTTTGTGGTTCTTCCCCTCTAATATTTAAATTACAAAAATGACCTTGCAAAATGGTACTTCCACTCAGACTTAAGAATTCTACTGTGAAGTCTGGTTTCAGTCCTGAAATATTCCATCTGAAGGTACCATTCATATGGCAGAAGCTACCTGTGTTTAGTCCTGCTTAATTCATACAGTAGCTTGTACCTTATTTTGGAGAGCCATGGCCTTCTGATTTCCTCACGTTAGAAAGATGTTTACCTTAATACTAAAATACATACATATTCATATCAGGACCAACATACCAGCACATAACCACTGATGGAGATTTGGTATGTAAGATCCTTCAAAAAGACATTTGTTACTGCCCAGGTAATGTCTGTTAGTGCAGTAAAGGCACATGACTTTCTGCAAGTAAAAGTACGCAACAGTGTGTGTTACGTTCACCCACATTTGACTGAGCACAGGCAGGTGCCCAGAAACTCAACTGCAGCTATACTAACATGGTTCATCCTTTGGCCTTCTCTTTATGCTTTTAGATCCATAGAGATTCTTAAAAATATCTCACCCCTTTCAAGTTACAGAAATTAATAAACTGTGCGTGCATTTAATGATCCTCCAGATCTACAAAAAGCACTCTTGACTACACTTGGGAAGGGTGCTAGAAAGAGCCCAGCAAAACAAGATCACCTTCTGTGAACAACTAACTACATCCTTTCTATGCAAAGGAATATATGCAATACAAATGCAACTACTTTTTCCCATCATAAAATCCACTTCAAATCAGACTCCATGACTAATGTTACAGACTCAATGTTTTTGCTAGAAGTGTGAATATCATACAAGCCAGCAAAATGTGTTCCAAAAGATAAGTAGCCTTCCCACGTTCAAGAAAAACTGATTGTGGCAAAAAAACCCAAATGTTACAAAAGCGATAAAATCTGAAATTAAATTGGCAATATTCAGGTCTAACTGTAGGATATGTATATTACATTTTAAGATTGTTGGTGCATTTATTGGCCCTCCTTGTACTTCAGTGAATTAGACAAGGTGTTTTGGAACTTAAAAGGAAGAAAATGCAAGCCATCACAAACTCTCATTCTGGTTCCATAGGTTATGTCCTGCCTTTGATACATAACACAATTTAATATAATTTAAAACCAGAAGAGTTAAACAATTATTCTTCCAGAACTGTCTAGACAAACACTGGCACAGCCATCAGTGGTACAGGGGTTGGATAATATATATTTAGGTATCTTAATAAAAAAAAGGAGATCGTATAAAACTACATTCTGGGCATTAAAATGTTTTGCTTTGTCAGCTGCATATATATTTACATATATAAAATGAACCTTAATGTACTGCATAAAGATTTAAGTATTTTCTCAACATCTGATGATATTCTAGCTGCTACCAAAGAAAGCATTTTTATTCTTGCTTTCTATACTTAGCCAGCACAACACGTTAATGTCTATCACATACTCAAATGCCAAGTATCTTGATTTTCAAATGTGAAGCTCCAAATAAGGGGAGGACTGAGCATTTATGATAAAGAAAAACCCTGAATCTAAATAGTCAGGCATCTTTTAGAGGTGTGAATAAGGAAAGTGTTTAGAATGACTTAAAGTATAATATAACGACTATAACCAGTTCAAAAGCAGGATGGTATCTGATGTCACTTTTTTTCCCTTAGCTTCTTCCACTCAGCCTGCAGGGCCTAGGGATATGACATAAAGAACAATGACCTATGACAACAACTATTCAGAATGTAGACTTGATGAGAACTTTAAGGTGTATTTCATTATTTAGAACTTTAGCACCAAGCAGAATATAGCACTTAATTTCCAGCAAATAGAGAAAATGGGGAATTTCCTATAAAAACAGCAGTATAAGACAAAGTACTTTAATTCAGGTTTTCGTATGGGTTCAAGTACACAGTTTTACTGAGTTCTCTTCTGAATCTGCAGTGGAGTAGAAGAATTTCATTTTGGGTTTAGCGATAATTAACCCAATATTTAAAAGTCTCTAGAATGTGATACCTAACTATACTCAATATTGAGGTTCACTGCATAGGCTGTTGAGCCCAAGATATGCAGGTTTTATGGACTTGATCTGAATTTTGTGTTATGATGACATTTTACGAGGTCTAACTTTGCTCACAACACTTTTATGTAACAGTTCAAGCACATGTTACGTTAAGTTCTTGTGGGTCTGCAAGGAAGACCAATCGCTATTACCATTCTCTTGTTCCATTGGTAATGGGCTGTAACTAAAGATGCCAAGTTCGAGATATAACTATACTCAAGTTAAGTCATCAACAGTGATGTCCATATACAAAAGAAGCATCAGCTATTAAAGGACCAGCAAGAGGAAACAGGATAAAGTGAAAATAGAATCCCACATTTTCAGACCAAATGTTCATTTTTACTTCAAAATTAAGAAGTAGTAACATTATTTGACTGCAGCAGTCATAATACTGACCAATATATAAAATTCTAACCCCTCGAGAAATAGAAAAATCAATGCCATAAGCAGCGATATGAACATTCACAGGCCATTAGTTTGAAAAATACAGATAAAATAGAACTTTAGTCTTGATATATACATGTAAGACGACAATGTCGGTGTATCTTTCCATTTGAATGAATCCAATTATACTTTAAACTGAAATTGATACCTGGGTACATTGAGAAATGGCTTCATCCAGTGCCAGTGCTCGCTTTTTGACATCTTCCTTGATTTTACTGTAAAGGGTGTCAGCTGCCACATATTTCTCTTGGATAGAAAAGCCTTCTCCTGGGCTCAGCTCCAGCAACTGAGGCCCGGTTTTGTTCATTTTATCTATATGAGGCTTGTGCTCAGCAATCAGCTCACGCAGTTGCTATAACAAACGAAACAACTTATCAGTTTCTTATGCTTGCACCACCACATTACAGCTGTCCACACTTCTAACACATCCAGCTGGCAAGAAGTTCCAAACAAATACCCTTCATCCTAATGTAAAGCACAAATAATATCAAATAAAGTTAGCGACTGCTCTGCCAAGGGATGGTTCCCATTCCAACACAGAGCTATCCAGGCATGAAATGTCATAATCAGAGACATACTGGAAAGGTCCGTGCAATGCTCTTGTAGGACATGTGATTACAGGTAAAATATAAGATGCTAACTACACATACGATGCTGGCAACAGACACTCCCCATCATATTTATAATGACAGCAGTGGCAACAATATTCCAGACACGTGCGTCACACCACCACATATATACTTGCCATGTTGATATTTGTCACTTCCTGCAAAGCCTTGAAGAACATCACACAAAGAGGTACTGGTATTGCAAGAATATTAATTCCAATTATCCTTGATTTAAGAATGAAAATGAGCACAAGGAAGGGTCAAAGAAATCAGTGAAAAGGACAAAAGGACAAGGAAGACTGATCAGTAGAGACCTATCAAGATAGTTTAGCAGCCTACCCTCTGCCTGTAGGACCACCCTGTCTTCACAGCAGTGCTATTACTTAACTGACACAAAGCTTAGCAAGTAATTAATAAGTAAATTAAGTTTGATCTCAGCTGTCTACTCCCTCTCATCATCCATACCCAAAGTAAATCAAAACTGTGCAGAAGACTGTGCAGAGGCTTGTGGAAGTGAAAGGTCACAAGGTGTCTTCCAACTTGCCTAAGGATTCTGGTTTTGTTTACTTCCACCCAGAGATCTGACAGAAGGAAAAGGCTTTTTGCAGGAGTAGCCCAATCCTTCTCTCCAGTTTTATTTATTTTCTCAGCTCATTCCTCCCTTTTCAGAAAAATCCCACTCTCTTGTGAGGCACAGCCTCTCTCAGTGCTGTGAACCCCATGCCCCTTCTATCCTATCACCCCAGTGCAGGAACATGAGAGGCACATGCTCTGCTCCTCCCAGCTCAGAGTTTGTTTAAATAATGAAGACACAGCAAAGGGCCTGTATCAGTCACAGTGTAAATAAATCCTCTACTCTTCAACTAAGGTCCTTCCCTTAAAAAGAAATCCTGATACTGCCTTGCTTACTTGCTCCTCCCAGAAGAGGAGAGGTTGAGAAGACCAAAAAAACAATGACCACAACTATCCACAGTCCCTTGATGACAAAACAGCAGTGAAAATACCACCCTACTGACTCTGTCCACTTTCTGAGACTGTAACTCTATTTGTATACTTTGCATCGAGAAACATAATGTTGATTAGCAGAAAAGAGGGAAAGGTGAAACTAAGTAGAGTTTGAAAACTTTTAGAAGATAATTTCCTGTGTTTTATTTTTGTGCACAAATAGGTGATTTGACAGAAGGCCAAAAGAGTGCACATTTCGGGGTCCAAATCTCATACTACTACTCTGCCCACAGCTCAGTTCAAACCAAATACTCACACAGAATCAACATGAATTCCATGTCTTAGAACAAAGATAGTCATCAGTAAATACATCAGAACAGAAATGTAAATGAATATAGAAAACTGTTTTCAATTCACATTCAGAACTTCCTTCTTTTTTTTTCTCCTCATTTTTTCCCTTTTTAACAGAACAATAAATGATTCCGTCTTCTCCCTGATCTACTCTTGGGTAAACAATTCCAGTAAACAAGTATTTCAGATCAGATTATGTGTTAAAATTGCCCGACATTAATCTTCTACTTAAACAAATCTCAGCTAATGGCATAGCCCAGGGAAAATGCAAAAATAGAAGCTCATCTGAAGGGCCTCTCATGCAAGCAGTATGATTAAAGTAGATGAGGAACAATCTTGTAAGTAAAGCAAGCATGATTTGGTTCATGGTGACTAATCAAGATAGTTTCTAAAGCTCCTGTTATATGGCTAGTCTTAAGAGAGCATGTTTGTTCACTGTGGACATAATAGGAGGACAAACGAGCGAACCCAGTGTTTACCAGTATGTAAGAGTAGCATATCTTCATTAACTGGTCCCAGAGCAAACAAGACTTTGAAGTCAGGGTTCATCCTATCTAACCTGAGTCACTTAACTGAGGCAGCTAAAACCAAAATTCTATGATAGCAGGGAGAGACAGGAATCTTCAGCAGCCATATGGGCTTTGCATGTGCCGAAACAAGCAGGTTTTTAAGCTTGGTGAGATACATCTGATTCCATGTGATACTAGTGGCCATACACGACATGTACTCATTTTTACCCCAGCTGATTATTCCTCATGTAAGAAAGCGTATGTGGTGGCCAGCCCACATCACTGTTGCCTCTATTTTGTGATGTTACGGTAAACAATTATTTCTTTTAATTATTACATAATAAACATATTTAACATGAGAAATTATTATGGGATTGGCTGGAACGCAAGCAATCAATTCTTGGTCCTCTAATTGTCCATCTTCCTGGCTCAGCTAAGTTTAGTTCCAATGATACCAACGAAACAAAAGCCAATTTTTTTTTACATGTACATAAGATCAACATATGTGCTCAACATATGTGCATATTTGTGTACAGACTGAACACAAAGGCAGTATTTCACTTCCAGCATGCCGACTGCAGGTACTCTAGTTCTTTAGATAGTCATGTTTTACCTTCTTTTGTTTCTTGCTATGACATCCCATCTCTATTCTTTCTGTTCATGGGTTTGGTTTGTTCTAATACTGACATTAATGTCTACTTTTAAATATACTTCTTAACTATCAGCTTTTGCGTGCTCAGTTCTCTCTCTACAATGGCAATTTTTTTCCCCTTTTGCCCTCTTTTATGCGTATGCATTGTTTGTTGCCTTCCCCAGAGAACCTTGCTTGCATGTACAGTTTGGTAAACAGTAGAGGCATGATCCAAAATGTATTTACTTTGCATCACCCTTTTAAATAATTCTTTCTTCAACAGAAATACAACTGTTGGTTTTCGGCATTTAGTGGAGTGCGACGCAGAAGACTACTTGGCTTTCGACTCTCAAGACGGACTAAATGCTTACCCTATGCTCTTCTTGTTGTTGCTTTAAAGTTTCATATTCAAGGGCTGGTGCAGGAAGCTGAGAGATGATCATTTCTGTTTCAGTTAACCATGGCCAAAGCTCTTCATAAGTCTCCCAGAACTGGTTCACTAGGGACTGAGCTCGTTCCAGCTGGAGATTTCTTTCGGAGTTCATTTGACAGAGCGCATCGTATTTCTGCAACAGGCTTTTCATTTTTTTCTGTAAAATAATATTAACGAAAAGGAGCAATGTATGGTTTTCCATATGCATATTACCTTCACTTCTGAACAATCTTTGATAATTACAGTGCCAAACCACAGTGCCCTGAATTTTAGTTTTGATAAGGCTTTTACAGTATCAGCGTTTAAAGTGGACAGAATCAGTATTGCGGAACAATGGAATTTGGCAGAGTACTTTCAAAGTAATTAGAACATATTTAATGATATTGATATTTACAAATAATACTTTATTCATAGGGCTTCTAGCCAAGCTGCAAATAATTTGACTGCAGACCTTAGCCCCACTTCCTTACTGAAGACACTCATCTTCAGTGACACTTGGCAGGAATGAAGTTTTCCACAGCATTTCTGAATCAGAGCATCATGGACAATACACAAAAATCTGTGTTTTGTTTTTTTTTTTTTAAATCTGGCAAAAGAATAGAGTATACTGTTGTGCTGGAGCTTGCAAACTTGCAACAGAAACCACAACACATTATTTTCCAGGTTAGCATATAATCATTAATAAGGATGTGTTACCATTAATAATATGATAGAACCACAAGGTTTAAACATTACAAATCTACTGTATTTGGTCATGTGATAATAAAAGAAAAGTATCAACTAGCTATACATTTTTCCTGTGGAAGACTGCCCATGTTATAATTTTTATGAAATATCATATGTGACAACGCACATAAATGCTAGCCTTGGAAAAACTAGACATATAAGCAAGCCATTGAATGTGAAATAAAGAATCTTTTTTGGCAGAGTAAGCTATTCCTTCATTTGTTATGTCTTGCATGTAAATTAAGTATAGAAGTGCTATCCAAAGGACAAAACATAGCCTAACACAGAGATACATACACAGCATTTTTGACAAATACAAAGATTTAATAGAGACTCACACAAAACTGCTTTCCCTTAGGACTACAGTTTCATCCACAAAACATCTATTTTAAATTCACTTAAGAGCAAATCAAATTCATTCAGAGATCCTGCAGCAAAGCACAATTACTGAGGTACTGTTGTTAAAGGAGGGTGGTAAAAAAAAAAAAAACAAACCAAAACCTGAATGCCATAGCTAACCCATTCCTAAATGCCAACACAAAAAAATCTGTCTGTATATATACACAGCCAAAACGTCAGGCTCTGTGTGTGTATGTAATAAAGGAAGGCACAGGAATGCCTTTCACGGGCTGCATTAGTCAACAAGATGGAATCATCTTGGCAAGTGAGGTCTGCACTGAAATCAGCAGAAACAAAAGTAGAGATTCATGCTGAGGTGTGCAGCCATTGAACTCGGCACAGAAATACACACGCCCAGAGCGTCACTTATCCAAGAGAACTGGGGAAGCTAAACAGCCAGATTCCACACACACCACTCCAGATGACTAACACAGATTCATTCAATCGTCCATTGGCTAAAATACTGTTTACCATGGATGAAGATGATAAATGGGGCTTTAAATTAGTGTCGGGCAATAAAGCAAGTACCCAGTGTTTGCTCTTTGAACATTCCAGAGCAGAGTGATACACAACAGCACTTTTTCCAGTATTACAATCCTCAGACTAGAAGTGGCAGTAATTAATGCCTTTTCATTAGTATCTCAAAAAGGACACTACAGGAATCCTTCTACTTATATATTGTCTGCATATCTACCACTGTTGCTGCAAATTAAAGGAACTTTACCTTCATGGTCTGTTTCTCTTCTTCGGTGCACGTGTTCATAATCTTATCCCCAGATTTAACAAGTTCATCTATAGTATCTTTGTGCCTCAAAATCTCCATGGTAAAAGCCTTGAAACACAATAAAAACTGGTCACCAAAAGAAGTTTTAAAAAAAAGAGTACATGGAGCAAAAACTATTTTTGAAGTGCATTATGATGGACGGAAAACTAAATCATGCCAGTACCTTTTCTAGATGGAGAGCGTGCCGGACAATAATTAACATGACAGTTGGAAATGCATTTCTTTTACCTTTTGAACTTGTAGCTGAGCTGTGGTCTGGTCTTGCTCAAGCCTAATGTCACCCAGAGACATCAGTTTCTTTTCTGTTTCTGCAATCCAGGCAAATTCAGCATCAGCTGCTTGATCAAACTAAATGAGGGAGACATGAATCAGTTCAGTGGTTCTACAGACGTGAAATTAGAATGACTGTTTCAAAAATATTAAAGAGAATTAAAAGCATACTTGTGAATTGTCAGAAAGACGGTGGCTCACTTTTCATATGAGGTTTTAATATAAATGAAATACAACACCCAAAATGGTTCTGAGGGATTGTAATACAAGCAGCTTAATTCCTAAGTGTGACAAAGCATTTTTCCAAAGCCTACAGCTTTCTAACAGACATGAGAAAAAGGGTTATAATTTCAGAATTTTAACTAGACTGTTTATTTTCATTTTATTCTACATTCACATGCCTTTTCCATCTCTACATTTATTATTACTGTTAGTGTTGCAATTATCCTAAGAAATACTTGCTCAATGCTATGCTCTTAATCTTAAGAGCTGCTTTGGTACTAAATGATAAAGACAAGACAATCACAATTTGACTAAGCCAGTGGAAAAAACCTCACTGAATTCAGAGAAGACAGGATTTCATCCAAAACAAAACCTTGAATTAGATGTGAAGATTCTTTGGGGCATTCGGGTGCAGCCAGTCCTTTTCCTAAAGGATTAACTTTTCACTACCATTAATCAACAGTTAAATGTTTCAGAAATTACCTCAAGGCACTGAAGTAACGAGAGGATTTTAAGGATTAATTGGCAAAGACGACCATGAGATCCTGAAAAGAAGTATGTGGGGATCTGATTCTTAAGAAAACAAATACCAAATTTCAAAAATCTCATATTCTTTCTTCAGTTTGTAGCCATGTCTCTAAGCATACACATGTTGCAGTACTCAACAGGAGCAGCTTTGAGCTTAAGCCATAGAGAAGTATTACATGGAATGGTTAGATGCACAAAATAGATATCATAGAAACTACTAAGAACTTAGTTAGTTAAACGCTGACTCCCACTGCAAGTAGCTGAACATTAATACGGCTCTGAGTTCTTGTGAAAGTCTATCAGGACATTTGAGGTCAGAACCTGCTACTTGTGCTGTTCTTATACGGATGCATTGCTGACCGGCTACTGCTGATCCGTGCCTTTGTGGCTGCAGACCACGACAGCCCTGCTCCTGCAACGTAGGTGGAGTTCACTTTAGCCACAAAATCAGTCTTGTCTTAGTGGTTAATCATGAGCCGCAGCAAATTAAAAGAAGCAGTTCTAAGATTTCCTTCTTTATGAGTCAATATTTTTCAGCCTTTATAATCCATTTGTTACATGAAAGAGAGCACTAACATTCTTTCTCACAATATGTCATTTCTCATTTAAAGTGACAGTAAGTTTTGTCCTAAATATCATGACTTCCTAATAGAAAGATATGTTCTGAAACAATCAGTACTGTAAACATCAGCATGGAGCACATGCACCAGTGGTAGTTAAATCCTGGCTTTAAAAACTGTGGCTTCCAACGAAGCTCTTCAAAAGCCCATCTATTTATGATCCAAATAAAGGAAACAAGAAAGGTGATTTCAAATGTGTTAGATGTACAGACTAACTGCATGTGACTTCCCGAGACCAAATATCCATGGGTATTGTAAGTAATACTAAGCAGATACTTAATGGAAATAAAATCAAGGCATGGCAGTGAAACTTCTAGGTTACACTGCATCAAGGAAGGACACGACTCTGAACTCCATTTGCTGAGGGTACAGGATTTCCGATTTGTGATGTTAAGGAATAAAAAGCACAGAATTGGTATTCTCTGCAACCAAAATGTAAGAGTTTTCATTTTGTATGAAAGTTATTTACAAGCCCTGAACTTCACTTGAGTAACTATAAAATCATTATCTGTTTCATCCCCACCTAGCTTAACGCAGCATAGGTAATTGTGGTACTTTTTCTTCTAACCAGGAATGATCGACTCCTGAATATGACGACACTGTGTTTTGCTCCACGAATGCTTTCTAAAGTACTCTCCAGGGCCGCTTTAGAGTGAAGAACAAGTAAGCCAAAAGTAGAACCTGACATTCTGTTTCTACACAGCACACCTTCAGTAGGGTAAGACACTGACCAATGCCTTCAGGACTGAGAAATGACGGCTAAAATATGTAGCTAAATTTATCTCAAAAATAATTCTATCTATCTATCTGGGAGCATTTTGCCCAGTTAAAAAAGAGGACACTGCATTAGTCTATTAAGCCTTCCAGCTTCCATTCCCAGCGTGACACCATACACTTACCTGTTCATATCTATAACTTACTGCATTTCTCACCTTGGCCCAGTAACGTGTAAAACGAATCCCACACTACTCCCATTAAACCCTCATGTTCTCAGCCGCTTTGTCCTCCACCCAAAACTTTTTAATAGTCCAGGCACTTGAACACGTTGCCACAGGGTAAGCTTACAGGGTACGAGCTTTTGCAAAAATATTTTTTTATTTTGCCTGGTCTTTCTCTGATCTAAACAGAAAGTAGCTTTCCTTCACTGGAGCCACTTGATTATTTGTCATAGGATACAGCGAACAGGAGCACACTGTGGTGAGGAGAGTTGGGCTGAAGCGGAGGTTGGGTGTATGCAGGATCAGGGTGCAATGTGCCCTCACAACACTAGCTAGTGGAGCAGCAGCTCTGGACCTTTCACGCCTGGACCTGAACCAGCTGAACTTGTGCTTGGGGATGTAACATACTTGTGGAATCTGTGGAAGTTGAAGGACAGCCAACATATACTCTCCTATCTCACCTTATCACTGACTAAGGAAAAAAAAAAACCCAACACCCTTCATTTTGAGGATTTGGTTAATGAGACAAGATAATATTCATAGCAAACCCTTTAAAAAGAAACATGAAGTTATTTGTAACCTCAGTTACGAGACCTGAGTTACTGCCGGCCTCTTTTAGTTGGCTTTCAGCAAACTTTGAAAATAGCATACATGCTTTCTCCTTGTCCTCTTACAACTGTTTATGGGAACTGCTAGCAGGAACAGAAACCTCCATCAATATTTCTATGTCTGCACTGTAGACAGACACTGGAAAATTGTGTTTCCACAATGCATTTATAAGCAAGCTTAAATATGGGACTGCTTAGTGATAAAATTAAGAGTGCCAATACCTCCACATACTAAATAACTCAATTTTTGAGTCCCAAGAAGAAAAGCACTGTGGATACGAAGAAAATAAATTGTTATTTAAATCCTCCACGACATCTTGAACAAGATGATCCAGCTTTTAATTGTGGAAAGTACAGGGCAGCTAGACAATTGCCTGATGCTAAAAGGTGTGGCAACGCTAGTGATTTCAGTGTCGAGTCCAGTAAAATTGGCTGGGAACCTGGACCATATTTTACTTAACATGATCTACAGAAGACATGGGCCATTCAGCTCTTAATCAAGCAAACTCCCACTTAAGGAGCCACAAGATAGTTACAGCAATTTTAGCTACAAGACTGATTGTGTCAACAAAAAGGCAGACAACTACAACAGTGGACACATCAGCTGAGTCCTGGCATGCATATCTTAACACTAGTGTCATTCCAACAGGCATTTTGCTGCGAAAGTACGATAAAATTTTGGCCACGTTATTAAAGCACATTTTTTGTTCAGGTACACACGGTCAGAGATTGTTAGTGTCCAAGGAACAGTTTTCAGTACCTGCTGGGATCTCAGGATAGCAGCATCAATCTCATCCACCTTCTGAGAGATCGTGTCACTCACTAATCTGTAACGTTCATTGTCCTCCGTTATCATCTTGTCAAGCCCCTCTCTGGCCCTCCAAGGCACCAGCTCCAGGAAGGCACTGCCAACTTCATTCAGAGTGTCCAGCAAGCCTTTGTTGTTCTTTGCTTCTTTTTTCAGCTCCTGAAAAATGCCATTTAAAGTAAACATGTCAGCGCATGAGCCGAACACACAGAGCTTGCCCATGGTTTTTCATTCTTCCAACTACTCCATGAGTTGAGAACTGAGATGTTTTCCATGCCCAGCAAAGAGATAAACTAGTGCACTTATTTTCAGCTCAGTTGTATCAGCTTTTTGATGCTGTAAGCTGCTTGACAGAAAAGTGGATGATTCTTGAAGAGAATTTTCTACAGAATATATCTTAAATTCTCCAGTCAGTATGACAGTCTGAAATTCTTTGTAATTTTTAAAGAGTTGTTACTACTTAATGAAGCAACTCAAAGAAAACAAAACTAGCAGATATTCTTTGCAACCTGCAACTCCATAAGGAGCTAAATCACTATCAAGTGAAATCAGGTATGTAATAAAGCAAAATAAGACAAATTCAAATGATTTCTTAAATGAGCAATGACTGGATTAAATTGCAATCAAATTATCACACAATGCCTCAATGATGATTTTTTCCTGTACAGAAATTCCCACTGCTGTTTCATTTCTTTTTTATATATAAGAAATTTAATGGAAAGCTTTTTTTTTTAGCTTCCCTCCCTCAACATTGTCTGCACCATCCAGTTTGCATTACAATTTTGTAAATATATGCAAAATATTTGTAATATATGTTTGAAATGCTGACTCCTTTTATACTTTACAGGATTTCATCCATGTCACAACTAAAGAACCAGAATAACTTTGACAACTTCAGAGTGTTCCCAGGATTAGGTAGCTGCTTGAATAAAAGGAAATATCATGCTTCTCTTGTGCTAAAAATAAAGCTCAGTCCAATTTCATAAGTGATTGTAACAGACGACTTGGGAAAGTGAGTTTGATTCTTAACTACTGTTATGTTTAGTCAAATGATTTGATGCCAAAAATAGCTATTCACAAAACAATTTCATGCCAAACATAAGTTAACACAAAACCCAGCTGAATCATGCAGCAATAAATAATTCACAGCTTCTAAAACCTACTTTTTGTCTTTCTTGTACTTGGCTTAAGTCTTCACCCTTTGGTATTTGAGTTTCATATGAGAGTAACTCCACCTCTACTTCATCAAGCCATTTGCAGAGCTCCTCGTGAGTTGAGTGCAGTTGACCTGCAAGCTGCAGAGCCTGCTCTAAGGTCTTGGAGACATCAGAACTTAATTTTGTAATGTCTTTGTATCTTGCTTTAATGCCTTCCAGTTTATCTTGAATTATTACAACTTCATCACCTAAAATATCAGAGGGATGTCATTTCCTGTGACCACAAATATTTAAAAGCATGAAAAACCCAACTCAAATCCCAAAACCCACCTATTACAGAAATCTCAGTATTTAATTTATAAAATAACCCAAATAACATGACAAGATTCATCCTCAATTGTTGTAAATAATTCTACTGTCACTAGAGTCCACAGAGCTACAAAGTTTACCTCAGCTCAAGGTCTGTCCTTCTAATAGTTTAGAAAAGCAGAAAAAAGACAGAAGATAAGGACTTAGATCCAATATTTAATACAAATGTTATTTTTTTTAAAATCCACCCTTAAACTCACAATACTTCTTATAAAGGCCACAAAAAGATTATAAAGGAGTTATTGAAAAGGTGAAGAAAAAAAAAAATCAAAATACTAACTACATTTTCAAGCACAGTAATATTTGACATCACTGCGCACCGTCATTACTATCCATTTGAAACAACTCAAAAGGCTAAAATAAAAACAAAGTACTGATATTTATTAGCGCATATTCAGATTTCATTTTAGGCTACGCATAATGTCTAAGTTTGGAACAGAAAAGGATACCCCTCCACCCACAACCATATGTGTGTCTGAAAGAGTTCAAGAATGTTAGAAAGATTGGAAAATCTGGACAGATGTTGATCTACAGAACAGGCTTGTGTACAACTGGAATGCAGCTTTTCCCACAGTATTAGCTCCAATGGCTGAAGCTTTCCTCTCGCAGTACAAGGTAGTCTAATATCTCGCTCATCTGTGGATGCCTGCAGGGAATTGACTCCATTCACTGCCAAACAGCCCTCCATTATGAGTAATGTCCATAACTTGCTATTAGGAATGGAATGCAGGTCCACTAAAATAATTTTCCACTAAAAATAATAAAGGATGCAAGGGCCAAATGCTCTACAGGCAAAAAAGGACTTTTGCTCACTTACATGAATAGTAAAATTAGCCCAAAAACATAACCTACCTTGACCTCAAACAACTGCTTTAACCAGCAAATATGGACTAATATTTACAAGTTCCATTTTTAATTTTCTTGTAAGCACTTACAAGTACAAGGAAAAACACCTGGATGAATCACAGTTTTACATAAGCTCTCACCTGTTGTTTGCTTGAGAAGCTCTAAGCCATTTTGTATAGCCAAATCAACACTTTGTTTTCGATGAAGAATCTCTTCCTGAAGATCCTAACAGAGAAGGTCACTTGTGTTAGCATAGGCATGACAAATTATATTATTTTGATTTGGGATAAGCACGTTTCTATTTTAAACAAAATATATTAATGAAAAATAAATGAAGTATGGAAATATAAATCAAACTTAAAAATGAATGAAATAATAAATGAACAGAAAGCAAAATACCAGTAGTTCAGAGTGCTGATTCTCAAGCAATTCTGTGTTGCAGTCTTGGACCGACAATTTGCTCAGTTTATCATGGACTTCATTCAGCCAGTTCATCAATTCAACCTCGTCCTCCCCAAAAATCTGAGCATTGCTGTAAGCTTGCTGGAGAAGTTCAGACCTGCTGTTGCTCTTCTCTTGAATCTCAATGTATCGGGCCTGAGAAGAATCTAGCTTTTCCTGCACCATATCTTTGTCTTCCCTGGAGCTCATAGTCTTTAGAGACTGACCAATGCTAATGGCCTGATGTAAACTCTTATTGTGAGCTAGGACATCATCTTCTAGGGCCTAGATTTTTTTAAATAATAAAGAATAATGTAAAAGAAAATCAGAAAAACATAAAGAAATGTAAATGGAACTCAATAAAAACGAAACTGAAAATGACAAATTGCCAACGTAAATACATAAAACTCAAATTACAGAAAAAAAAATGCAGTATGGTAGAGCATAGGTTCACCACAACAACTTTGCCAGCTCTGTTGTACTTTACAGAAGCATTTACAAGAATGACACAAGGAGGTCTGTGGTTTGTATCTTACTTTATGCTGAGAAATTTGCTGCTGCAGTTTGGAGGCCTGTGTTCCAATGGGTTCTGCATTTGCAAGCCTCTTCTCCGTGGCAGTCAGCCACTCCACCAGTGGCTCCAGAGCTTCATGGAACTGCTGCGCTACCACTGAGATGCTTTCCAGCTGACGGTTCCTATCAACATGCCAAGAGAAAGGTTATTTTTTGTGATTAAGTAAGTGTGAAATAGCTTTTTAATAAAAGCCCCTTGAATCCTTTGCATGAAAAAGAAATAATTCTCTCATTCCAGGAACCAGTCACCAAATGAAATAGAAATATACCCATGATGCTCAATGAAAAACAACATAAAGTAAAAATCAAATAATTTGTTTTAAAAAACACCTCCAAAGCTGTTTGAAACTCTTTTAGCTAATATGTAAGTTTTGTGAATTAAAAGACTACCACTTAGCTCATACACTTTTTGCTAAAAATAACCTTTCCTATAAAAATAACTCAAGTTTCTAGCTGTCTTTAAGTATAGATACATTCCCCTGACTATTATACACATTTTAAAGTTAGGCAAAGGCTTGAATCAGAGGACATTGTCATGCCTCCTTAGCACTGTAAAATATCTTTAAACGTTTGTTCAATGTTGTGAACAGAACTATATGGCCCTAATTCTGCATCTCTTGCTCTGCATAAAAGCTCTCAATGAAGTTATTGAGACAGCGTTAATCAAGCACAGAGACTTGACCTCCAAAATTAAAAAAACCCAGTATCTAAAACATTTCTGTTTCAGATTATTACATTTCAGAGAAGGCTCCTGATTACAGGAGGGGTTTTCTCTACAACCACTGCTGAACAAATTTCATTCAAGTAGACTTTTAAGTGAGATTTGCCCTACATGAAAAACACCACAATCTTGTCTTTCAAATGGGGATATCTTTCCAGACAAAAGCTACGTTCATACGTGCTTCCCAAGGCTTATAAACAGGGTAGACTTGACACAGTGATAGAAAACTCAGTGAAGTACTGTGCATAGTGCTCAAAACCATCCTCCAATCTCCTCTTCATTTCTAGACACTGGCCAAAGAAAAACGGAGACAAGCTTGCGGATAAGAGATGGCTTCGAAAAAAACTGCAATTTGATTTTAATTAAATATCGCCAGACTGAGAGAATAATATTAAACATGACATTAACATTTACCCCAACTAATGATTCAGAAGGAAATAAAGGTCTACTAGTGGTTGACTCTGCTAATAAAATAATCATATTACTAGCATGAGGTAACAAAAGAGATTCAGAGTGAAGGAACTAAAGAGAGGCTACCAGGAGTAGGAGACAACAGAGGGGAGTTCAGTGCAACTCCCTACATGTCCATTTGTGCTTCACTGAAAAGCTTCACTGTTCACTTAAATCCTTTTATTCAGCTTTCCAAGTCCTTTCTTGTTCTCAATTATATGCCTTTTTCAGGCCACCTCTTATGCACTCTTCTCTCTACTCAGAACTAGGCTGTCCTTTTTCAAATCCCCACCAAAAAAACACGTTCAACAACCCCTTCAACAGATTTCTTCAAAGACACAGCTCATAACTTTCCAGGTATTTCAGACATTGACAACAACTTGTAAACCAAAGTGTGTGTATACACAGATACTGTATGGGTTTGGGGAGGGTTTTGTTTGTTTGTTTTTACTGGAACTTGAGTTGGACGGCAATATCTTTAGGAGACAGTGCTTTCTCTGTTGCTAGAATATATCTAAATATTTTGATGGTCCTTTTTCTTCTTGAGAACTAAGGAAGCTCAGCACATTGCATATGCATCAACACCTGACAGAATGAGGATCTCCAGGTTGTAGAAACTAATTATATAGATGATATCAAACAGAAAAAGGGAAGAAGTGTTGAGTGCTCCTTCTTTGTAGCAGCAGGTCAGGATTTTGAAGTTCCAAGGGAACATCATAATTATTTGTTAAGTATAAAATTTGCACTGGAATCCATGCAAAACAGGCTCTTGCATCAGGGAACTTGTGTTCTGATGAACTAACAGAGATAAAACACTCAGAAGATACACATGCAGTTTATCCTAGCAGATTGTAGCATCTTAGGCTAAACTTTTTTTAAAAGCTTTTGGTCTGTTCAAGTCACTTCACTTTTCCTCCAGAGGACCTATTATACCAACATCAAAATACAATAACATAATGTAATAACAAGGAGAACAGAACTTTCAAGATACCACACTACAGAGTTCCACATGCTGCTTCTAATAATCTATCACATGGTATGTCTACATTTTTCAAACCTATGAAAGAATTTAAAATACCTTATTTCAGCTTTACTGAGCAATGCATCCCATCGACTATCCAGGAAACTCAACTGTTTCAAGATTTTCACTCTATCAGCAGGTTCTGCCGACTCTGCAATTTTTTCCCCTTCACGCTTGATTACCTCAACAGTAGGTTTGCGGTCATCCAGCAACCTCTGGAGAAGCTACAGAGAAAGGAATCAGGCACCAGGTTATTAAGAAACATTATTAAGACAAGTGTAAAAACAGAAGGAGCTAGACTTTTCAAAACCTGTTAATGCAAAAAAGAAAAAGCAATGCCCATACTGTGAGGAAAGTGTGAATAATGCTAACTGAAAATAGAGACACACACCACACACCAACCCACCCCGCCTCCAAAACATGCTCGTTTTAGTTTCTCAATTGTTTTGCTGTGAACAGCAGAGTTTCACCAAGCCCAAACAACCTCCTTGGTTTCTATGGGGTAAAGATGTGTGGCAGCTCGAAGAGTGAACATACCAAGAAGAAAGTTCTACTCAACCGTCTCAATAGCTTGTTTCCCTCAATGGTATTTGATATATTTTGTAGGAACATTTTTGAGGAAAAGCTGTATGCCCTTCTAGATTTGGCATCACAAAAATAATTCTGATACATAGAGAGAAAGGAAAAGAGTTATAAATAATAAAGTATAATTGATTCATCACTTGTTTGAGATACAGTTGAGTTCACTGATCTAGTCCAGTAAATGAACTTTTCTATGAAGAAAAAAACACTTCTCTGACTAAAATCCTCCGTTCCTCCATTCTCTAGTTGCTTTTTGGTAACATTAGCATTTTGCCTCTGCAGATATCCCAACATGAGAACTTGTACTGACGATAACTTTATATGAAATCTCTGGGTGGCAGCGGGCCACACAGTCCAACTGCACAGACTGTGTGTTTCATGAGCTGCATTATGGTTCTTTTTTCTATAATCTTTATGAAAATTTGCAAAAGTTGACAACATTGATGGTGCTTCTACATAAGCACAGGCTGTTTCCCAACAGCATTCCAATTAATTATCAAGAACAAGCAGATCACAACCAGAATCAAAAGCCAAGTATTTAAGTCTATAATCTGCAATATTACTTTTGAATTATTACTATGAACATTCACTAGCTTTTATTTTCTGCTTTCCAAATGGCCAAACACTGGATTTTATGCTTTCCCATTTTCAAAGGACCTTTACCAACCCTGTGCAGACAGTGTTAATAATTACAACCAGAGCTCAGTGTCACTCTCTGTCTGATGTCCCAGAAGATGCGCGTTTCTCCCAACCCTGGACAGATTCCTCACCATCAGAGGGCTGCTTTAAGCACCTCGGCACACTCTGATGTAATATAATACACGTCAACAGATTTTTAGCTTTGCCAAAGACCAGGAATTCAATCTCATTGATCCAGTGGAAGGAGAGATATTCTGAACGCATTTCACTTACTTTCTGTTCTTGTATTTGGGCCTTCACAACTTTGAATTCAGCAGAAGGTGGTTTCTGATTAGCCACAAGGTCTTCTGTATCAATGAGCCAGCTAAGCAGAGATTCGAGGGCATCCTGAAATCTCCCGCAGTGAAGGAGGGCTTCCTGCAACTGTGCAGCACGTTGGGCAACCTGGAAAAAAGTAGAAGATTGGACTGTATTCACCTTGTCTCTTTATTTCTGTGAAATAAGCAGCCAAAATCTGAAGAACATCTGACAATATTCCTAACAAATACTCTCATTTTCACCACTATTCACAACAGCACTATGTGGTACAATTTAGCATTAATCTCTCAGGGCTACATTCATAGAATGAAGAGTTTAACTCCCAGGAAATCAGACTGTTCTGGTAGTTCTTTATGAGCGATACTCCTGTTTTATATAGCTGCAGTATTACGAAGTATACTGACAGGATGTTTGTGTTTCTGATGGTCTTTGTTTTCCTTATACAAAGGCTGAGCCAGGAACCCAAACTAGCAAGTCTTTATAAGGGGCAATAATCCCTTCAAAGGGAAGAGAAATAGGAAAGCAGAAGGCAAACAGGTGAACCACAGGTGTCTGACGTTCTGCTGCATCACTCCTTCAGGAAGACAGAGCGGAGGAAAATGAGCACCATTTCTACTTCCCACCCTTTCCATTTTCCAACAGCAGCTACTGCTGGAAGAGGACTCTTCAAAAGCACAGAAAAACATCCAGAGCCAGTTTTCCAAAGCAGTGGTACCTTCCAATGTCTCAAGCAATACAATCCTTAGGGTGCTATAAAGGAAATGTGCCACGAGTCCCACAAAGGCAGGCTGTGCCATTGCTCTGTGCGCTGCGCGGGTACAATGGTGTACACAAACAACTACAACGGAGCGAAATAATATGTGAGCAAAGACTGAGGAAGAACTACTTGAAAGTGGCTGGCTACAAATGACATAGCTGCCTTTTCCATGAGTGTGTCACAACTCCAACCTTTGATTGGGTTATCAAACTTCCCTGCTCTCCTTAAGCAGGAACACATAGTCCTAGAGAAGTCTTCTCTGAAGTAAAATCCAGGGCAGACCTACAGAAAGTTTCACAAAACCTTGTAAATTATAGCAATACTCTCGGCTACTAGCGATATAAATCTTATCCTCAGAATTACTAACAAAGTGATTGTATAAAGTAATATAATTCATATTCTTAGTGAATATTTAATTTCCTGTATTTTGAGAGACGTCAGCAAGCAAATAATCAAAACGCACAACACAACAAAAGCAGAACAGTATACAAAATAATAACCTTCTTATTAAGAGTCTTCCACCGGGTGTTGACATCTTCAAGGTCATGCTCAAGGTTTTCTGTGTTGGTACTTTTAGCAGCACTTTGAATAAGGCCTTGACCCAACCAATTTACCTCCTGTTGTTTTACTTGTAGGGGTTCAATTTCTTCTTTCTGGAAAACCTGCAGTTGAAATCCAAGATACACATGAAACATTGTATCTTCTGACATAAAACGCATCTGGTGTTTACATCACAGTATGCAACCAAAAAAAAAGTTGAAAATTAGTGTCTAGAAGAAAGGAAACCACTCCTCATCAGCACCTTCCTAAAAAAAAAAAAAAAAAAAAAAAAAGACTCTAAACAGAAGAGACTCAATCTAAACAGAGTAAATGCAATACACCATAGAGGAAAAATACATTTCCATGAGTAGTTTTAGACAGGAAGGAAAGGGAGACAGAAAGGTGTCAAGTTTTGAGGAGAAAAAAAAAAATAAAAAAAAGAACTTCTAATAGAGAAGAAAATTCAAGACTGGAGAAACTCACTTATCTGTTTAATTATCTGTCAACAAAATGTACCAAAAAATGGCACATGAGGATAGTTACCTTGTCCTCAAATAAATAAATAAACAAACACACACCAAGAGAGACAAGGGGGCATTTTTTTCCAAATTAGGACAAAAGCAAAAGTTTTAAGTTAAAGAAACAGTAAAAGAAAAGATACTTTAAGGTAGTTTTTAGGAGTAGGGAACGCTAACAAATGAGGAGGAGGCACTGCAGATGCTGCTGAAACAGTATCCCAGCAGCCGCCCAGGAGAAAGGGCTTTCATTCAGAGGGATATCCCTGCAAATTGCCAGGGCTTTGACCCTACCCAAGCAGCAGTTTGAGCAGTTTGCCGTTTGCTTTATTTTACCCTTTCAGGTATTTAAGCTTTTTGAGAGCCAGATTATTACCACTAGCAAAAGCAATGTAAATCTCCATTTGTATTCAGCTGCATTAGGCTGCTCTGACACCAGTGTCAATGAGATCAGAAAATGGCCCGAAGCCCCTGAATTAATTACACAGGCCAGTGAAAAATAACCAATGAATAAACAATGCTGAAGAATGCTCAACTTTTGACCCTAAATCCTTCCATTTCTATAGCAGCATTCAGTAACAGTTTGGGTGTACACTTGGTGCATTCAGAGCAACCTTTCTCAGCATCCTGGAAAGGGGGGATCACTGAAGGACTCTCCTCTTTGGCACCAAACACAGGGTGGCAAGTGACTGCTTTCAGAGTAGCAGACCTCAGGTGGCTGAGCACGCTTCCACCAGCTTGACAAGTCAATCTAGGAGCTAGAGCAACCACACTAAACAGGAGGATTACAATAAATTAAGCACCCCTCCAAATGTTGTTCCTGTGGACAAAAAGCCCTGAAAGCTCTAAGGCTGTGGTTACATGAAAACGGAGAGAGCGTTAAGCAGCTGGCTGCCCCCCGAGAAAGAAAAACGGTGGTGTTTTTCTTGACTGTAGGGTAGGAAGGAGGCAGAATAGTATTTCCACACAGAATCAATAACAAATTCTTCTTTTACATGCCGTAAAGCCCATCTTTGGAGAGCAATGTCCTACCACAGAGAGGACTGATCTCCGCAATCTGCCCTTTAAAAACACACGCATTCTTTGCAGCAAGAAGCTTAAAATAAATTACAATTATTGCTGAGGCCAAAGTTTACCAGAACAACTTAGCAACAAAGCCTGAAGTAGCTCAGATTTCAACCAGAGCGGGAAGAAAAAAATGACGGACCCAAAAAACCCCCTTTCCTTATTACAAAGCCTCACTTCTTACTCTTACCTCACCCACCGCTCGCAAAGTGCTTGTCAACTACTCCTAACCCTAACGCCAGGCCTGCGTCCTGGCACGCACAAGCCAAAGGCGCCTTTCAGCAGAGCCTTTAATCTGCCTGCCGTGGAAACCGCAGCGATTTGATAGTGTTGCTTATACTGCGGTGAGGAGTAAGGCTGCTGAGGCTGAGCCACGGCTGGAGCTGCGCTGGAACGGCGCTGCCCGGAACCGCCACGCGCTGGGGGAGCAGCGGGCACAGAGCCCAGGATGAAAAAGTCATCCCTCCCTGGGCTTGCCCTCCGCGCGTTTTCTATATGGACCATCTCACCTCCTTTGGACCTCCCGGGTGTGCCATGCAAATGACACCGATTACTGCATCTGCCGAATTAATATTTTTTTAAGAAAAGATGGTATTGCAACAACAAAACTTAAAGAAAGCTTTAAACTGATCTCTTTAAGGCGGCATTGCAACTCTTTCACAAATCTACGGATTTTATTATTATTATTACCTTGTTAGACAATAAGCCATTGCAGACTGTATCCAAGGTTTCTTGGATGCCAGTAGTCCAGATATTGCCTCTACTTCTCCCTGGGAAAGCTTTTGGACAGCTTAGAGTAGTATCTAATTCAAGCTGCTGAACAGAAAATGCCATTTCACTTGAGCCTGTACGTGCTATACTGGATTCCTCCGTATCAGATAAAATCTCGTATTTTTCTAAATCCAAGTCACTAGTATTTACAGCAACATTCGCGTAATAAACATCTACATGAGGTGGTCCATCCTCCCCGTAATCCTCCTCTACTGTTATGACTCGTGCTTTACTTTTTTCATAAGCTTCATATGCATTTTCCACTTCATTATTGTTGAGGGAAATACTTCTTCCATCACCTTGAAGAGGATCTTCCTGTGACTGAGTTTCCTCTTTGCAACCTTGTAAGCGAGAGTATTTCCCTCCCATCTCTTCCTGATCACTCTCACATATCTGTGCGCTGCTTTCTTCTACTTTTCCAGGGGCCAAGATGTCATGCAACGCCAACCTGCAGCTTTCTTTGACAGGGACACTACTGCTTGCAAGCAGTGGGGTTTGCTGCTCTCTGCAAATTGCTGGGAAATGCGGTCTAAACTGACCTACTGCATGGATATCTTCTGAAGAAGATAAACTTTGTATTTGAACTTGCTCCCCTGCTAACAATGTATCTTGCTTTTCTTCCCTTTCTGTTGGAGGGCTGCATAAACCGGAATCATCCTCCTCCGAGGTAAGAGAATTCGTACCCCATTTGCATTTGCCCGATCTAGCTGTATCTGACACATCAGCAGTTTCATTAAAGGAGCATTCACTTTTATTCGTGTAATCTGAAAAGTTGGGCGGAACAAACATTCGCCAGGATCGCCTGTGCTCCTTCTTTTCTGTGTGAGACTTCGCTTTGGGTAATCCAGCTGTCCGAATGATATCACTGTTCAGTTTGAGAGCATCAAAGATCATTTTTTCATCTAACTTGTTAGCCTCGCGGCTTCGGAGCTCAAAAACACTGGAAGAAGTCAGGGCACCGTTGGAGCACAAAGTGCCAATGTCCAGTGTCCTGTGACTGTAGGGTAAGGTCCGGTCTGTGAAATGCCTCGAGGAGAGGCTGCCCTTGGAGCCCGAATCGATCTGTTCATTCAGTCGCACCGTGTCATAGATGGACCTCTGGGGAACGTAGCAGTCCTCAATATTTAGATCTTCATCTTCTTCCCCTTTGCCAACACACGGAGGATTCTGACGTAGACAGTCTGGCCTGCTAAGCGGCTTCCCCATCCTGGAAGTATTTGCCCAAGTACACCACTATACCTCCGTTTTCATGGACACAGCTGAAACATTTTAAAAAAACCTAGCACTCTGAAGAATTACAGTAAACTTGCCCTTAGTGTAAGATGCATAGATACAAAATATACATGATAATTTATGAGGTGGTCGAGGTCATTCATAATCAGTGCATCAGTTTCAATGCAACTTTACCTGGATGTGAGGATTCCCCCTCCCTCTAAAATATAAAGTGCTTCAGTAAGAAAGGAACAGAAATCTTCCAATATCACAGAAAAAGCAAGTATAGCAAAAGCCAGCAGTGGCTCAAATGTTTCAGACACTCCATAGAAGGCTTCATTTATTTTTCCAGGTCAGAACCTGATCTGAAATCTCCCGAATAAGCCTCCCAAATGGACGAGCGTTACAGAAGGCAGCACATTATCTTCTGTAGGTGACTGCTTAACTGTAATCCATTTAACTGGTTTGCAGAGTTCCATCTCCTTTATAAATAAAACATGGTGCGGCCAGCTTAAAAAAGGCAGAATCCACAGTGGTTGTGTACGAGCCAGACCAAGGCACGGCGAAAATCTTGGGGGTGGGGGCGGAAATAAGTTAAAACCAGAGCAGTAAGAATAATAAACCAGCCCTTTACTTTTTTGGCAGTAGCTATAAATAACCTTGATCCGAGAGGCAGCTTATCCTCCTCTTGTACCGGGCTTGTCCGTGGTGCCTCCGCAAGTCCCGCAGGAAACCATCACTTTCTAGCGGCCGAGCCAACGCGTCCTTCGAGCAGGCAGCCGGAGAACGACCGTTTCAGAGCGATTTCCCCCGCGCCATCCCGGGGAGCTGTTTAAGGCGGCCGCGGAGCCGAGGCAGCCCGGCGGCGCCCCGCCGGCACGGCAGGTTCGCGCTCGGCAGGTCGCGGCTGCAGCGGGCGGGCGGCCCCCGCCTTCCCCCTCAGCGCTGAACCGCGGCTGCGAGGAGCGGGGCAGGGAGGGAGGGCCGGAGAGCGGGAGGGCGGGAGGCAGGGACCCCCCCTCAGCGAGCGCCCCGCCCGCCGCCGCCGCAGCCGCCGCCCGGCTCCGCAGCTCGGCCCGGCCGCTCTCCCGCGGGCCGGCCGCGCCCGCCCAGCGCCGCGCTCGGAGGAACGCCCCGTTTCGCCCCGCGGGCAACATCTGCTCCCGGCCCGCCTGCTCCCGGAGCGCCGCGCCGGGGGCTCCCCCCGCCTCCTCCTTATCGCCTCAGCCCCTCAGCGCCGTCACTGCCGGCGGGGCCGTGCGGCGGGCTGGGCCGCGGCCGGGGCACGGAGGCCTCGCCGCCCGGCTCCCCCGTGACATCGCGCCCGCCTCGGCCGCTCCTTCGTGAGCGCCGGAGGAGCCGGAGGAGGCAGCTCCTGGGCCGGCCCCGGCTGCAGCCGGCTGGCTCTCCTGGGGAGAACCGGGGCAAGGACGCGCGCTGCTGCTCACCGCCGGCAGCTCCCGGCCGCCCCCTCTGGTAAAGCCGCCGGTTCAAGGGACGCTTCCACACGGAAGTTAAATGGAAAGTTTGTCTTTGTAGTCTCTAAAAAAAAATTCCCCCGAACTCCTCGCCGGTGGTTTGGTCTTGGAATGTTACTCCATTTGACACGCAAAGAGGGACATTCCATCCAGTTTTGATTCCCTTCCGTCCGGCTCCTGGCCCTGAGGCATCAGCTCAGGGTGGTGGTGTCCAACAGGACAACTGCCATCCCAGGAACATGGCAGTACCACACCACCCCGCTCCCACCAAAGGAAACGTTAAAATGTTGGAAAAAACGCTTGGAAGACTTTTTTACAGGACTTCGAGCGGCACAAAAACAGCCTAACAGGACAAAGCATTCAGGTTTGGGGCATTTAAATACTGTTGAACACCTTGCACCTACGCTTCTAGCTCCTACACGTAGGGGAAGGGCTGAGAGACTCACGGGTAACTCGCCAACTGTCATGGCCAAGCTGCTCCTGCTCCCGTAGAAGCCATACCCCGACCGAGCAGGGGCCTGCGCTGCCTGTGTGACAGCGGCCCTCAGCTACAGCGACAACTCAGGCCGCAGTTTAAGGACAGCATATGGGACTTAGTGCTAAAACTTAGCATAGGGCATTAACGGCAATCAGCTGGAGCTTTCCGCCTTAAGCAGGGAGCGGGATACACCACATGCGAGAAATACACCACACTTCTGGGTTATCGATCTACCTGACATACAGCCGGCTGCCCATCAAAATACTAAAGTCACGCCAGACAAATCCTCTCTTTTTCCTCTCTGGTGAGCAGCCACAACATGAAAATTATGCCAACCAGATACCTTTCGATTCTCTAGTTGAGAATATATATGATAATGATAAATATTGAGATAAGCATTTTTGGAGGTCCTGTCATCTGTGGTTATTCTCACCCGCAACACCCACAAGCAGATCCTTATTGAGTTCAAAGAGTGCTGCACCATTTTATAGGGGAAGTATATAACTGAAATTGGTCTGTATTTGTTCAACAGCAAAATTATTAACATTTTAAAAATATTTTACTGTTTTTCACCATGCATCTACTGAAAACGTTCACTCAACACAGTCACTTTCAAAAGCATCATTTAAGTTTAAGCAGTTGCTTATTTTACTTCAGGTTTTCAACACAGGCTCGAAGTGTCGCAAATCCCAAGGAAGGTTTGCTTCTTATTCCAAGGTTTGTAAACCAGGGCATGGGAAATGCAACACTTGTAGCTTTTACTGAGCATAAAGAGAAACCTCTCATTATTCCTTCAACATTATCTGTCTTCAAAGCGAAAACCAGAGGACAGACACTCTCCACACAACTAACAGAAGACATGTAGATGTGGCATGGTTTACTAGTGGGATTGGCAGCGCTGGGTTAATGGTTGGACTTGATGATCTTAAGGGTCTTCTCCAACCTAAACGATTCTATGACTCTATAGCATAAGCCAATTAAAATCTTAGGTCAAGCTCATTGGCAGGAATACTCAGGCTAGCTAAAAATTCCCAGAAAGTCCAATTAGAAGGCAACCTCTAACGACAACGTCTGTTTTTGTTCCAAAAATAAAAGCAAAAAACAAATGAATCATCTACAGATGAAAGCTGTAACAGTGCCGTGCTGGTTTTCCTTTTAACAGCTGTACAAAGAATTGTGCAAAAGTTTCAAGAAGTAAAATAATTCAGCTTCTGGGATTTTTCTTTATTTCAGAGAGAAACTAGCTGCAAATACTGCGCCTACCACAAACCTCCTGGCACCAGGTGGTTACCCAAACCCAGGACGTTTGGTTCAGCCCCTCTGCACAATTCCTTTGTGCTTTGCTTTTGCAGAATGGTGGCAAAGTCGGTGTGCCTCAACAGGCCCAACTGACTGGAATTTCCTTTTAGTACCCATCTACGCCTCGAGTACAGAATTGGGGAAAAATTGTCAAACAAAGGTGAATCAATTAGTAATTAGTTTTGTTTGGTTTATATTAATTGAGACAAATTCTTCATTTGATTATACTCTTCCTGGAGTACTTTGTGAAGCAAGAGTCATGGTTCCACTTTCAAATGAACTCCACTGGAGATTTTCATTTATAGAACGTAAATTTTATATCTGCATTGTAAATTAATACAGTTTAACACTGACAATAAGTACTTTCAATTTAACACTCTATACTGGCTGGAATAAGTAGCTTACAAAGAAGAAATATAAGCAAAACAAGTATGTATATGTGTATATATATTTTAGGTCTATTAAAAAATACACCTCAAAGCCTGTTTGTTTTTTAAAAATAACCGTGCATTTTAATGTCATGCCAAGAAGGCACACAAAGCTTTAACTCTTTGTACATAAAAATTGGTCAAACCACAAAAACGACCTCTAGCCCATTACATGAGATCCTTCCCTGAAGTGAGGGAAGATTTCACGTGAATAAATCTATCCACCAAAGAGCAACTCTTTTGCTTTGCTCTTGAGGAGTAGAAGTTGATTGTACCTGACCACAGCAGCTAAAGCAGTAAGGAGCCAGCCCGTGGTTTTGTGGCTGCAGCCACATTTTCAGGTTGTGTGTGTTTGCGTACGTGCGCATCCACCACGAGTGGAGCAGGACTTGCGGGAGCCGGTCTCCCCACAGTTTGCTGCCTCAGGTAGAACTGCTCTCTGGAAGCGTAAAGAGGTACATGACCTACTGTCATTTTGCTGTGCCCCAACAGCATTCATGACAAGCATTAGGAGAGTAATTGTTGATCCTGATCCTCCTGCTATCAGTATTCCTTCGCTCCCTGCCACCCTCACCTAGTACAACTTCCCATGCTGGTCTTCCCATTCCCTTTCCTCAAAGGCTCCCCACTCTGCTTCTTTATTCCTCCATTTGCTCTTCATTTATTTAAACAATCCCTTCACTTTTCCATCACTTTTCACCTCCTGTTTAACAGCACTGTGCTTTCACTCACTAGCAAAAGCACGGCCTAAAATAGTTGCTTTGAGCAAAACACTTTTCTAAGCTTATCAATATCTAATATAAATACAATCCTGGAGTAGACTTCTGGATATAAATGTGCTACTCTCACTGTTTTCCTTTACACCTCTCCAGGTTTTTGGTCTTTTCAACACACAGGTTCTTTGGTTGCAGGGACACTATCTCCCCACAGGTCTGCACAGACCAGAGAAGGCTCTCACTCCTGAACTGCACACTTGCTGTGTCTTGTCCAGTGCCCCGATGAAGTACAACACTGAGACAATGCACGGGGAACTGGGTTCTTCTACTGTCTGCTCATCAGGCTGCTTCCTCCTAAAAGCTTTCTTCTTTGTAGCAAAAAAAAAAAAAAAAGATATATATGAGTAACAAAGACCAGAAGCTGCACCTCATGTTTGAAAATGCAAGAAATGTGGTAAAATCCGAGATCACAAATTGGCTATGACTGAAATCCTGTACAGTCAGCGTAAGCAAGAGCAATCACAGCGGGAGCTTTTGCTATTTTCTGATATCCGAAGTGTTTTACTAGCCATATACAAAGCAAAGACATTTGTTTCTCTTTTAAATTGAGACAGACTTGTTAGGACAGACTAGCATACAACTTTAATCCTCCAAGTCTAACGGAATCTCCTCATAATGTAACTATTTGTTCAAGATTTTTGTGTCTATTTATGCATTCTGAAAGATCGTCAAAACTTACAGTAACTTGAATCCGAAATTCCCAGATTAAAGTTTCCAGTTTTAGTTTTCCTTTCTAATTCGGTTTAAACAAGCAAAATGCACCCTCTGTTGGGCCAAGCTTGCAATGACTTATTTCAAAAATCATCTTCTTAACAGCTTGGTTTATCAAACCCTGTCATGAAGGATGGTTTTTATGATTAAGTGTGGACTAATGTACAAGTCACACAAATATTTGAATCAATATTAGATTGAAAAGAAACCAAAGCAGCACAGAATATTCAGAGCTACTATACAGTCACTGGAGATTTATGATCCTTTTCTGACACCACTTACATCTGTAAGATTTGTAAATCTTTCCAGTGGGCACTGGTTCAGTTCATTTATTGTAACTTAAAACAAGCAAGGATCTGTACTTCGTTTCAGCACCAAAGCACAATTCAGCCTGGAGAAGCGGAGGCTCCAGGGAGACCTCATTGTGGCCTTCCAGTATCTGAAGGGAGCCTACAAGAAAGCTGGGGAGGGACTTTTCACCCTGGGGAGGGTCGGTAGTGATAGGATGAGGGGTAATGGCTTTAAACTGTAAGGGCGTAGATTTAGATTAGAAATTAGAATGAAGTTTTTCCACTCAGAGGGTGGTGAGTCAGAGCTGGATGCCCCAACAGTGGATGTGTTCAAGACTAGGATGGATGGGGCTTTGAGCAACCTGGTCTAGTGGAAGGTGTCCCTGCCCATGGCAGGGTGTTGGAACTACAGGATCTTTAAGGTCCCTTTCAACGCAAACCATTCTGTGATTCACACCCACTAGCACAGAAATGCATTTTTTTGAGTTGGACAAGAATTGCTCGCTGTCATATTAAAAAAAGCTACACACAGAAGCTCCAAAGTGCATTTTGGTTAAGGATGCCACACTAAACTCCCAACATAAACCTGATTTAACCTGATTTCTCCTTATTAGCATGTTTTGAGGTAAGGGTGGGATTCAGTGAGGTAAAACTGGCCAGTGGATCAGAACAGAGAACAGCAAAAGGTCAGGTCTTAAACCTTCATATGCTGAGGCCTACACTCACGTGAAAAAAACTACATGTCTCAGATGAGCAAAGTGAAGATGGGCTGCCATGTGAACACTGGAGTCTAAACCAGAAAGTTTGTGTAATACACCGAGATCAGAATAGCGACAATAAGCAGCTTTCAACACCAGAAAAGGTAAACAGATCATCTAAGGAAAAAAGGTAGTGAAGAGAGGTGAGGAGGGAACCAGGGTGCGGGAACTGTGAGCTGGGATGCAAAGTTACCAACGTCTGCCGAGCTGCAGCAAAGGAAAGCTTCTCTGGAGTATGAGAAGATACCTCATTTAAAACAGATAAAAAGCATACAGGTAGAGCTGAACTGCTATGAAATGAGACTCCTTCAAGGTCTGCACTTAACCAATCCCTTTCACAATGATACTTAATAAAATTGCATTGTGGCAAAATACTTTATAGTAGTAAGAAGGAAATCTTCCTACCTTGAACGTATTCAGCTGCTGATTAATAGTCTCTGTTTCCATTCCAACAGGACCTTGTGACTCTTCATGTTCTTCGGCTCTCCCAAGCAGACTGGAAAATTCTTTTAGCTTACTGTAAAACTCCTCAACACGGCTAATAGTACCCTCCACTTGATCCTCCCTGGCTTTTGCTCTGTCCAGTAGCTTGTTGCACTGTTTATTTAAAGCTTCCAAGTCTCTTTTTATACCAACAAGATCAGGAGAAGCTTCAGTTTCTGTGGCTAGCATAATTTTACAGTTTTTATTAGCATTTTCATTATTCATTATAAGATCCTCCAGCTTTTTCAGGAAATGTTTTATGTCCTCTCTTTGTGAATGCAGTACCTCAAGATCTCTTCCCACTGGAGCCATGCTATCAAGTTCATCATCAAACTCTGCAAACTGAGAGAACATCTCTCGGATGCTGTTTTGGAAATGGCCGATTCCCTGAAGTTTTGTCTCTAAGAATGAGCACCTATCTTCAACCTGCTGGTTCACTGCAGTGTATTCTCGCTCCAAAGATTCAGCCTGGAGCAAAAGGTCAGAAACACCCGCTGAATCAGAAGCTTCTACCACCAGGTCCTGGGCAAGCTTTTTTGCTAAATCAACATGAGGCTTTAAAGCCTGCAAGGCTTTCTGCTGGGTCTGCATCATTGTCAGGTGTTTGTTACTGAACGACTGTGGTCCAAGAGAGTCGTGAGCTTCCAGGTGCTCTTTAGCACTTTTAAGCTGTTTTTCAGTTTCTCTGGATGATTCTTGAAACTCTTTCAGCCTTTGTGCCATATTTTCCAAGCACTGCCTCTTCTTATGTAATTGTTCTGTGACCATATTCACTTTCTGATTCAAGACCGTAGTTTCTTCTTGAACAATTTCTTTATCTGTTTGACTTGCACTGAGCAAACTTTCAGCAGTATTATTTAATAGCTCCACCATCCCATGGTGTTTATCCAAGTCCTTCTGCCAGGCCCTCACCTGAACAATAGCATTCTCTATTTCAACAGGATTTACGCTGACTTTTAACTCACACAGGTTGCCTTGGCACTTCTCTATCCATGGCTGCAGACTTTCTACATGATGCTTGTATTTGAGAGCTTTCTCCAGACAATCTGTTAATTTATCTTGCCTTTCTTTTACCTGCTTATTCATTTCATCCCAGTTACTTCTGAGTGTGGCAATTTGGGATTGTAATGCTGCTTTGTCAGCTCCTTGAGTCTTCTGTAAGATACTTTCTCCTTCCGCAACAATTTTTTCATATGAACTAATCTGATCAGTCATGGTTTTCTTAAAATCTTTCTGTTCTTCAATCAGTGACTGCAAGGTATCAAGTTTGGCTGATACAGGACGAGCCTGGTTCAGCTCTTCTTTCTTTTCATCTAGCCAGGCCTCAAAGTCCTTAGACATTTGCTGGAACTGATGAGAAGTGGCATATGCCAACTGAAGCTGCTGAACATGGTTATCTACAAAAGAGAAGACAGCACAGAGGTTCATTATCAGAACCTGATAGTATTCACTGAAGAAATAATAATGAATATTGATTCTTTTATGAATTATCACTACCGTAAGGAAAGTTGGTCCTTAGTATGTGGTATTCAACTGGAAGACAACCTAGTTTCTTGCAATGGGCAGACTTGCACCTGTGCTACACCAGAGCAGTGAAGGCATTTGGACAGGAATTAAATGAGGTGAGCTTAGCCAATCTGTGTCTACATGAATCCCACTCAGGCAGACTTTGGGGCTAAAAAATACACAGTTGTGTTTCATGGTATTACAAAGTGTAAGCACAGGCAATATGAAGTCATCTATCCTAGCAGCATCTAACTCACGGCCTGCAGGCAATATGTGTTCTTAGGGAGATCCTTTGAAGTTCCCTGTCACCAGAGGAAATTAAAAAGCTAAAACTGAGGCTGTTAGAGAGAACAAAGTATGATATTGCTTGCAGTGTATGACTTGCTCAGTTCTATTATTCACAGGGTAAAGGAAGGCTGCAGACTACCAGCACCCTTCTGTCACAGGCAGTTTTATACAATTACCACTGCGTTCCACCACACCATTAACTGGTGCTTGCCTAAAAATTACAATTTTGGCTCACACTCTGCACCTATGTAGTTTGGTAGCTCCTCTCTTTTGGTATTCTAATTCTGTGAAGATGAACCTGGAGGAAGAGATGAGAAAAGAAGCCCTTCAAGGTGCTTCAAATTCTCTCCCAAACTAGAGACCCCAAGCATTGCTTTTACCTTTTCAACGTATGGGGACTCTCCTAAATTCTAACGTACAACTCCTTGGGGGTTGGAAGAGATAAGAGAACTGGCACTGGGCTCAGCTCACTCAACATCTCTATCAAGACAAATGAGACTATGATGCTTTTCTTTATGCCTTAGTTACTATTCTTTAAATAAAACTAACCTGATTTTTGCTCAATATCCTTAAATGATTTTAAGATGCCATCTAACTGTCTCGTAAGTTCTGCTTTCAAATATTCTTCTCCAACCAGCATCGACAGCTCTTCACAAAGAGCTTCAGCTGCATTTATATTCTTCATTTCCTGTTCCATTTCCTCCTTCATTTCTCGAGCAATTTCCAGTTGTTGTTTCACAGCATCAGGTTGCGTACTCACAGCCAGGCTGCTGCTTAGTTTGCTATCCAAGGCACTTAGCTTATCAGACAGACTTCTGAGTAGACTTTGGTACTCTGTGCTTTTCACAATGGCTTGGTCAATTCGGTCACATCTGTTCTTCAGTTGGCCAGTTAGACTGCCCCATTTTTGTGCCACAGCTGCCAGTTGCTCTTTCACAATTTCATGAGAGGGTGGATGTTCACCAGGTCTCTTCAGAATCCCTTCCCCAGCCATAGTTAACTGCTCATATTGTGGCTTTCTGGTGTCAAACTCTTTGAGGAGAATCTGGGAAGAAAGAAAAATTTATAAAGCATTTACCTCATGAAAAAAAAGAATCAGTGCTTCTGACAAAAGTAATGTAGAATTTTTGTAGCTAAGATCTCTTATTGAGTAATCAATCTCTGAGTTTAAAAGCCAATAAAATAATTGTCTTTTACACATAAACTGTGTTGTTTCCAAGCACATACATCCAGGAACCAGAAACAATGAGGTTAATTTACACATCATCTAATGGAAATGCAATCAGCAGATACAAGTCAACAATGAATGCTGTTAATACTACAGCAATTATGTAACAGTACCAAGTAAAATAATCACTGTTTACTTTCAAGCAGTGTTTTCTTTCCTAGACACTTTTGATATTTGTCTTAAGATAGAACTTCAAAGAAGGTGTATTCTGGCATAACATTGCAATGTATTATTATAGCACGGAGAATATTCGGATCATTTGCGAAATGACTGAATGTGTACTGTAAGACCTTGAAAAGTTTATGTCACTGGTTCCCAACGGTTTTTGTTTTGACAGTAAACACAGTGCTAGCAGAAAAAAGGATAAATATCATCATTTTACTTTACAGAACATTCCAAACCCTTTCTTTTAAAGTCAATTAGGTTTAACTTTTAAGGACTGTTAAGTGATCAATGATAGTCTTATGCTAGCTGTCTAGATTTCTGAAGCATTTACAAACCAATATTGAGTCATTTTCACACAATACTAGAACACAGTTCATATTTTAAACACTTCATTTTATTCAATACTGATATACCAGCTTTAATAATATTTCTGCATAATAAAAATGTTGTTTCTCATCACAGTTGAAAATAACTGGAAGCAATAGAAATGTTTTAAATTATAATTTATAGTTTCTGCAACTTAGTCTGATTTAATTTTTGTTTCTTTTTGTTTGTATTTTGCTGTATTTCTGTAAGCAAATGACTCCACTTTTTCTTCTGCCTTTCCCACTCTTGGCCCCATATCTAGCCACAGTGCTGCATTTCACTTGCCGTCATGTTTTTATTAGCTACTGGCACAGTCAAGTGAATAAAATCTCAAAAAGATAGTTCTACAGCACAGACTGTATATGAGGACTGACCATAAAATGTTACATACACACTCAAATTAATAAAACTTCAAAGGAATAATTTTCATTTGACTACAGAGAAATCACAGTATGGTTAAAACAAAACAAAACAAAAAAATCTATCAGTGGATCAGTATCTTCTCAATGTTTTTTTTTCCTTTAGCTGTCCTGATCTCCTGTCTCTCTGAATTACTGTAGTCAAGGATGACTTAAGCTGGTATTTGCTGATAAACAAATGTCATGGCTTATACTAACTGTGCTGTACTCTAGATGCAAAATAGTCCTTTGGTAATAGCAAAAAAGCAGAAGAAACTGAAATGAAAAATGCATGTTGGTACTACTCACCTGAACCTGCTGTTTTTGCGTGTTCAGCATATTAGGGTCAATTGACAGGGGTCCCAGCACACTGACCATTAACTCCTTTTCTACAAGCCAGTGCTTTAGCTGAGCTTCTGCTGTCTGGAACTGGGTGAGGTAATTTGAAGACTCCTCCAGTTTTTGTTGTCTCTCAGATGTAACTTGATTGAGCTCTTTCCATTTGGAATCTAACAACGATAATGTTACCATATTGCACGCATGTTCTAGGAGATGGGTTGTCAGACAGCAGACTATATATGAAACATAAACAGAGCTCTCTAATAAGGCTTCTTGCTGATTAACTCCACATGCCTTATTGCAGCGACTCCGCAAATACATCTTTTAACACTCAGATCCATATACGCTTGGATGAACGTCTGCAGTTTAGCACAGCCACATGCCGAATTTTTAGAGCAATGAATACACAACATGTAATAAAATTGGATTAGGGTATTACTAAATGAAATACTAACAAATTTAGGCTTTGGTCTCAACTGATGTAAAAGCCAAAGGGGGTTTTCTCAGTTGTAACTTATGTGCCTGACTTAAACCAAGACAAATCTTCCTGTTTATTCAGGAAAAAGAAACAATTACCATTCCAAGGCTGAGCAGAAGCCCTAATTTAGGCTGCTACACTGAACAGCCCTCTGAAGGAGCACACCTCTTTCAAAAGTGGAGATGAACTGCCTCATTTAGACATCTAAACCAGGTACATATGACCGGCAACAAGAATACATCTGCACATGGGTATTTCAGAAGTGCTGTGTGAACTTAGGTTCACATATAGGCCGATCTATGATCTCTTCTCCTTTCGAAAGTGGCTTCCAGAGCAGCCATTGAGTCTTACAGTCTTGTAACTCCCCCCTTCCCTCTGTGATACCATCAGTGCTTGCTCAGTCAGCCCTGATATTTTTCTAACTCCTCTTGTCCCTGAATTTCTTCTGTGCTTTTTCAGTCTCTTTTGCCACTTCACTATCTTCGACCTCTGCTCATTCTGTATTAATTCCCTTTCAACACTAATCAAGTTCTTTTGGAGATCTTACTGGCTACTTAAACTGTTCAGAATTTCACTTACAAACAGGACAGATCAGAAAAAAAATCAGCTTTAAAATTACTGTTGGTGTAGCTATAGAAATGTCTATCAGTATGACACAAGACCTATGATTTATTTAAAATTTTACAAACTTATGAAGAATTTTTAAAAGGTCACAACAATAACTCACTGCAGTATTTCAAAATCTATTGTTCAAACACGGTCATTTCCAATTTTTTTTGGCAAAATTTTTGGAATCAGTTTTAGAAAATAGCAAAATGCCAGCAAAACCACAAAATGACAAAAGCCAGTAGTGCATGGGAAAAAAAACACGCAGAAGAGCATGCTCTTTATATGAGATTAGCGTTATTCTTTGCTAAAAGAACAACATATATATCTGGAGCGGTCAAGTTTTAGGTGCACACTGTTTGAAAAAGATAAAGCCTCCTCAAACAGGGAACCAAGCCATAGGCTCTCTCAGTTGCACTGATACAAATTCAAAGCTCATGGACATGAGTGGAATTACTCCAGATCTACACCCCTGTAAAGGGAGTTAGTTCCACAGACTTTAAGGGTCGGAGGGAGCCAGCCAGATATTAAAAATACTAGTGACTGCTAACAGAGTAAAATACTCAAAACAACTTCTGAATCAGGCTAAGCTATAATACAGCTTTACTGAAGTACCTATTTTATCCAACATCTGTCTCCACTTGGGTGCCTCAGGAGAATCAGGATTCTTCTCCAATAGCTCTGTCACTTTGTCCTTTAGTTCCTGCACTTTATTCGCACTTTGCTTTAATTCAGTTTCAAAAAGCTGCAAATTCAAGTGATAAAATAAATAAGTAAGAGACTAAAGAAGAACAGCAGAAAGTGTAAAGTCTGAAGTCAATAATACAGAGATGCCAAGCGTGAAGATGAAGAATAACTATCTAACACTTCTATATGAAACACTTTATTATGACATACGTTGCTGGGTCGGTGGTTTTTTTTGTGTGTGGAACAGTTAACCTGACAGATTTAAACTGTATTAATAATAACAATTGTTTAATTTGAACAGGAGACAGGAACTAGAAGAATTCAGAGAAATAACATCCACTAGGTCCCATCATATTCACATATACTTGGAATCTGTTCCTGTACCGAAGGCAAACTGACTAATGCACAGTACAGTTCACAGCAGAAATAACCCCGCTAACACCAACAGAGAGGAGAGTGGTGTGGCCTCATTTACCTCAGAGACTCCTTCTTGTAGATTATCCAGAACTACAGTTTAAAGAGCCCCGTAACTTCACGTGCAGACCTAGCAGGAGACTGAGATGCCCCAGCAATTCCTTATTCATGCTGTTCATACAGACAGAAGTGAACAGTCCTTAACATGCCCGGCCAAGGGCTCTTACGTAAGTTTTAATATAAGACTGCACTTTAACTAAACAAAACCCACTAAAATAAACAATGAACAAACTGTACTTGATTTAGAACTTTTAGTAAAAGGTCCAACTGCATCAGAAGAATGACACTTCTGAGCACTCGCTCAGTTTCCAACCATCTGCTGTTACTACACTGAGGGTAAGATGCACATTCTTTTTTAAAATAAAAGGAGCTATTTTTCTTCCACATTTAGTCTGAGTTTTAGAACTGAATCTTATCCAAGTCTGAGGAAAGTTAGTAGCTGCTTACATTAATTTTTAAGGGTAACTCGCCAAATATAACCCATGAACCTCAGCTGAATCAAATTCTGTCCTTGTTTATCCACAATCACAGGCAAGGAAGGAATTTTCCCTAACCATTACGTGTCCCTTCATAGATGAACCTTTAGATGTGTAAATATTGTCCTTCATTGCTGGAGAAGCATACATCTCCAGTGCTAAAACAGGACAGAAGCTTATTCAGTGGTTTTCTCCTATCAATTAAAAGGCGGGGGGAGGAGACGGTTGTGCAGCTATATAACTTAACAAGCATGACATGGCTGCTGAAGAGAAAAACTGCCTTGGAATAGACATAAGCCGCTGCAGCTGTAGAGACCAGGAAGGTCTGTGGAGCGTCACTGAACCAGCAGCTGCAGAAACAGCTTTTGGATAGATACAGCCCATCAGATTTTACAAGCAATCCAGCATCTATCTCTAAACCATGAAGGAGAACAAAAAGTTTACTCCATGATCAATACAGCCTCACCTATTTAAATTTGCCACCAAAATCAGTATTTTCTGACCTGCACAACTCCTCTCTGACACTGTGCTCCTGTTACTCCACTGACACAGTCTGCCAGATTTGCTCTAAGCCTGACTGGCATGCTTACCAGGATCATTTAAATACCCTGTGCAACATTAAGCCAGGCTATCTGTCGTTCACACAGAATTTGCTCAATAACCTGCAAGAAAGAGTACTTTTTTGAAGACACAAAGTACCTTATGTTGGTCAACTTGGGCTTTAACCGCTTCACTGTCAGTTGGAGCAGCTTCCCAATCTGATGCAGTTTTGTCCATTTTTTGCAACCACTGCATCATTGACGTTGATTCTTCCTGAATATTCTGCATTTTTGAAAGCATACTTTCTAGTTCTGAAATCTTTTCTTTCAATAAAACTCCCAAATCTTCGTAACTGTGATTTACATCAGACATGGCTTGTTGAACAGCTGTCAGTTCTGTAAAAGGAGAGATGTACAAAGACTATGTTACAGGTTACAAGCCCTCCAAACAATACTTAGAATTCCAGAACTTCTAAACAGCACTCTGAGTTACAATAGCTAATAGTCCTCCCAATAAGAAGTCGCTGAACGTGTTAAGAGTTATTTCCCATTCACGCTAAATGTGGTAACGCTGCATCTGAACGGCATAATACAAGTTCCTATTTGCAAGAGCTTCTCATTTCACAGAAATCATTACTTCAATACACACAGGTATACAAATGCCTTTCAATCTTTCTATATCCATTGTTGTTTTAGTATTTTAGGCAACAATTCTATGACAAAAAGTTGAACATACTGGACTACAGTTCAGTTGCTTACATGAGAGCCTAACATTACTGCAATAATGTTTTGCTCACATTCCTGTACCATTATAAATGTGTTTTATCACTGAGAGAGCGCTAGCAGGCAGGCTGTGTACTAAGACTACAGTTAGGAGAACAGCCACTGCATACTCGGGACATGGTACGTGGCTACCCAGAAGCATGTACAAAGTGCCTTTGTTTCTGTAAAGTCACATATGGTGGTTAAAATGTGTAAAATTAGTGCCTTTGTAGATGTATGTCTGTGCACGTTGTAAACAATGGTGGGTGTTAGAGTTTCAAACCATGTACACACATATTAGCCATGTGTTACATTAAAATAGCTATTCCTGTATACATTTATAGAAGTACATATTGATTCAAAAAATACAGCCAGATTTGATCAGTCTTCAAAGAAAAAATGCTGAAGGTAGGTATTCTTATAAATAATTTTGCTATCATGTCCCGGTCAATATAGTTCCCCTACTTGATGGTAAACTGGTATTTCAGTCTAGTAGTGACTGCTACAAGCAGATTTATGTGCAGCATTTTAAAAATACTTACATATTTAACAGTAATTGTCAAGTACATTTCTTTAACACCCTGAACTTTTTACTGACCTTTATTTTTCAGGAAATCCTGAGTTCCCGGAGCTCCTCCTTCACCATTTAACATTGTGCCACCTGTGGGTCAAGAGCGACAAAGTCCCAGGCTTATCTGGACCTTTTTCCACCAAAAACCCAGCACTGCATTTCCTCTTCAAAACACCATGATACATAGCTCTTTCAACATTAAAGAAATATCTGAATGCTAACTTTGTAACAGTAATATGTTATTGAAACTTTAAATGATTTAAGGTTGTTTTAAGCTGCTCCAACCAGCTAGTACCACAGATGGCACCACATATGCACAACATATGTATAGCGGGTGGGCGTGCACAGGGATGCACAAGTAAGTATGGACTTATGCACGATGTGTAAGCAGTCCCACCGCTCATACCACTATGCTAAATAAATGACTATAGGGAACAAAGGTCTATGCCCTAACTGAGATGTCTACTCACATCCATACAGCTAAGATTTTCTTCCTCTCCCCAGAAGGAGCCTGTTCCCTACTGCCTACTGAGAACATGGTTTTACCCAGCTGTGCCTGGGTAAGGCCAGGGAGGGGGCAAGTTGGCAAACACTGAGACTCTGAGGAGAGCACTAAACATTAAACAGTGAAGAAGCCCTGAGTGGTCATTGCAGACACTACAACCAATGGCACTGCTTACTCAGGACACCTAAACTCACCAGGGAAGTGGCTGCGTCACCATCCCTGTAAGTATTTAAAAGATGTGTAGATGTGATGCTTAGGGACACAGGTTTAGTGGTGGACTTGGCAGTGTTACATTGTGGCAGGTACAGCCTTCCCCACAAACAAAACAGGGCATGCCAGAACAGTTTTCAACAAACTGCCCCTCAAGGTGATTAACTGGCACCTCAGGGTCTAGATAGACCCTTGGCCTGTTTTGTCTGGGCTTGCCCCTCAGCCAATTAGAGTGACCACAGTGCACCCTTGACTAGGGTATTAATGGAGCCCCGCCTAAGAACCAGTGGCAATGGTTCTTCACACAGCAGTGGGCCTGGCAGCTGGACACTCCCTTTGGCTATGCCATGCAAGGATACTTCCATGGATTGAGTGAATGTCCATGGATTGCGTAAGCCTCACTCCCTTTGGTGAGTGATAATTTTGGGCACTCATGTGGGAGGTTTCCCTTTGGTAGCGAGTGCATGCCCATTTTGGTTTACCTTTCCTCCAAGTTTAGCAATCAGTTGTGCAGTAGATGTACTCCTGGCGGACATCCAAACTTGTGTTTTGTCATTAGGAGTGCTGGGTCAATAAACCCCCATTTTGATAGCTGCTGCTGTCAGTTTTGTCGGTCCCTCCGTGACATATGTTAACAGTTGGACTCAATGATCTTAAGGGTCTTTTTGAATCTAAATCATTCTATAATTTAGCAAAACTGCACACAAGAAAGCTCTTGATACCAACTGGATGAATGCCTGTCCATCTTGCCATGAGCAAGACTGGAGCACGTGCTCAATGACAGGGATTGCTATGTGGAGTCCTTACCATTGCACCTGAAGTCCTTACTGTCACTTGGAGGCAGCCACTCACCAAGGCGGCTTTGCTAATTAAATGTAATTTCAAAGCCTCCAGAACCACGGCTAGATGGGCTTTGTAAAACGCCATTGGACCACAGAGCTGGGGTACATGGTCAAACCACAGAGAATTGCAAGCAGAATCACTTGCAGCTCTCCTGCACATACGTACTCCCAGATGAGCAATTAACAGATAAAGATAAATGGCTTCCTTGGAAAAGGCTATGCGTCCACCCCACGGTATCAGCTGGACAGCGAGAACCACATTAGTGGCAGCTGGAGGATGGCAAGAGAAAACAAACCAGATAAGAGAAGTCAGAGGCCCCAGCCAGAGCCTTGGAAATCTTCATGCTCTATTAGCTGGACTCCAGTGTTTATAATCATGATTAAGTGATACACAGTACAGCTCCTGTCTAGGAGGGCAAATTACTAGTGTAGAGGATTATAGCTGCTCTTAAATGCTAGTTATTTGATTCTTTTTTGATCTGCATGCATAAGAACAGAGAAAGGGGAAGAGGCAGGAGCCCAAATATTCCATATAAGGTTCTAAAATGCTATATGAAAGATTTTTACTTAAAATTCAAACAATAATGAAACCACCTTCCCAGTCCTTTGCAGATGACCAGTGAAGGCCAACACACCTGAATTTATTTCCAGACCTAGTCAGTTCAAGAACTGACTGCAAATGCATTTATGGCCATTAAAACACCCCTAGGTACCACACGCCTTGAACTATGTCTTGAATGATACTTAGCAGAATTACTGGCTTCTGTGAAACAAATTAAAATTTAAACATCAGAGGACAGAAAATCATGGAAATAGATGTGCTTGTCTTTAAAATCAGATTACCGGTAAAAAGGACTTAGCTTTGAACCTAAAGCTTGACAAGCTCCAGACTGCAACATATTTTGGCCCAGGAAAGCCATGCTTGGATATAGAGTTGTGCTGTTGTTTCAACTAAAATATTGACTAATTGATTAATTATTGACTATTGATTAATTATGCTGTCATACTGGGATAAGTAGGTTTGCCTAGGCTCACTTTTTAGATGAACTATGTCCTCATCACTCTTCTAACAAAAACTCCCTGACTCTGCAAGCCTTTGTGTATTTGCTTGGTGTCTCAAGAATAGCCTTGTGGCCACTGAAGAGGTATCTCTGTAGCAGCGAAGGTGGGCAGGTACATCAGTGTTTGCAAAAGCAGGGCTTGTACTTGTCCTATTTGCAGACTTGGTGGATATGTGAAGCGCTGAGCATTGACTAGACGTCAGTTTCTCCTTATCACAAGCTTTCTGGGGCCAGGTGAAGGCAACTGTGATACTGTTCATTTTGTTCAGTATCTGCGAATTATGTATTATTTAGGATCTGCCAGTCCCTTACATCAAAGCACTTTTACACTATTTTGACAGCATAAAGCAATCAGAACCTGTGCTGAATTACTACAGCAGTTAGTTTAAATGAGAGTCACAGCAAAGAATGGCCAGAACAGACATGGCTAACGGACTTCTCACAGGCCTTTAATATTCAGAAAGCTAATCCAAGGGTGAAATACTCAAAATTTTGTCTCAAAGCTTTTCACAATTCCTGAAATGTCAGGCTTACCTGATTTTGCAACTGCTCTCAGTTTGGCAGGAGAAGTCACAGCAGTAATCAGATTACACAGCAATGTGCCTCTGCTATTCATTTTCTGCAGTTCAGGTGCTTTTAATGTCCATTCATCTTTTAAATTCTGGTTAAGACAGACAGTTATTTGTTCATTACAAAATTGATTTCTGACTTAAAAAATTTAGTGTAGAGAAAGGAACAACTTTACTACTTGGGAATCCCCTACAGTATATCCAAACATGCAAAGGAAATGGGAATGTAAATGTAGAGAGCAAGCTTTCCAGTCCCAATTACTGTGACTGCTTACGCCTTAAGTCTGTACTTTTATGTTACTAATAGATGTCCTATTTCCTTCAGCCATATTTCACTTCTCTACAATCTCTTACCAATGTATCTTCCAAAGGTTTCTTTAACTCCTCTGTATTCAGAGAGGGTTGCGCTGCTGGGATTTGTTCTGTTATCTCTTTTATCCATTTCTTTAATGATTCTACAAGGAGCTCAAAAGTATCCATTTCTTTCTGACAAGATGATACATCTTCTTCTCTAGACAATTAAAGACAATTAAAGGAATGTCAGTATTCCTTCTGGTAATTAAACCAACAGATATTATCAAGCTGATATTACTATTCCTAAATTCAAAGGATCACAAAAGCTCATTTTATAGATATGAGCAGAATGTGGAAAATCTAGTTCTGCTGTACCGGTAACTTATATGGAAGCTCTAATAATTGCTCCAGTTTTCATTTGCGGCCTGATTCCAAACAGTACTCTAATGCAATATGCACAAGCAGCAATTTGAATTCTATCAGAGAGGGGGAGAAGCAGGGTTTTCTTAGAACTGTCAGATTCCTGTGAAAGCCACAAAACTTGTAAAGTTACTTGTCTTTACAGTCCATGTTAGAGCTCTTGGACCAGGCAGACTAACTACAGAGGCGTTACCAAATAAAACATTTTTTTTTTTAATAAAAAAACCCTCTCTACTCTGTGGTTAACTGAAATTTCTTGAGATTGCATGCAAGACGATAGCAGTCATCGCAACATTCACACTGTATTATTAGTCAAAGCAGAAACACTTTAATTACTCAACTTACTTTTCCTTTACAGTCTCCTCTACCTCTCTGAATTTCCTTGACAAAGCATTTACTTTTTCTAATACCAATGCTTTATCTCCAGGAAGAGCATGGAATGAAAGTTCTTCAAGAAGCTGCTGTAAAACTTCCAGATCCTTCTTATGTTGTGCCAATTCTACACTAGCTTCCTGCAAAATAGGATTACATTCCTCAATTTAGACTTTACAATCACTTGTTCAAATTTAAATTAAATTCTTCATTTTAGCTAATCAACCACGTTGGGAAACAAGCATGCCTTATTTATTGTTCAATCCCATCTAGAAATGGAATGGTACAGTACCTGCATATATTGAGCCACTTCACTAACATCCTTTCTTGGTGCCTCCGTCTCACCAAGGGTCTGATTTTTTTCATCCAGAAACGACTGAAGTTTTTCTGAAAGACCTTCAAATAACTCCACTTTAGTCTTCAACTCCTCCATTTTCATAAGCTTCTTTTTATGCTTGTTACTTGCTTCAGAAAACCGTCCTGCAAGTTCATTCATTTTAGCTTTCAGTGTGGATGCAGTGGACGGATCTGCTGTTTCCGTGAACTTCTTCACTTTTTCATTCATAGTGTTTATACTGCTTTGGCGACCCATAATGTCTTGTTCTAGCATCTGAAACAAGCAAGAACTACTTTGTATGGCTTGTAACTAGATTTTAAGACGTGAAACTGGTCCACTGTATGAAGCAACAAAACAGTACAGCTAGACCGTGGGTATAGATCTATCTATTTCAGTTACAAAAATCCGTATCTGGAGTTTCACTTCATAAAACAGTCTTAAGTATTTTCAAGCCACAAAAGGTGCCAAACTAAGATTTTAATTCTTTCTTGAAATCTGAATTATTAAACAAATGTTTCTTCTTTCACAGAACGCTACTTACAATGCTTTTACTAATAATATCCTGAATAGCAGCAGAATTCAAAGGCACTTGGTCTTGTTCTTCAAGGCTCTTTTCAACTCCTTCCATCCAATCCAGCATTTCATCCAAGCCATCCTGCACACTCAGGGATCGTGTCAGAGTTATCTGGAGCTTCTCATTCCTTTCATTCACAGACTTGGATAAATTGTCATACCTCTCTACAATGTCATCTGATAAAAAGAAAAGACATTTCTGTTTCTTCCTTCAGCCAAACTAGGCTTTTACCAGTTCTTATCAGGTAAGTGTGAGTCAAAAATCGCCTACATCAGAATGAAGCAAAACCATCAGCTTTATTCAGTAAAAACACACAAGCAAAGATCACAAACTGCAAACGGAGCCAGGAAGCCCACAGGGCAAGGGAAATGAGAGACCAGCTTACAGATGTACTCCTCAGCTTTTTGAAGATGGTTCCCATACAGCTCTAGCTTATGACACCTGTTGACGGCTCCCAAGAAACAAAATAGCAGACTATTAAGACAGCTCTTCTACAATTATGTCTCTTACATTATTGTTAGAGCTAAAAGGTTCTTTCAGATGGTTCTTCATTAGACCTTCAATGCTTTTGGGATAAGCCTCTTAAAGTTAAAAGTACCACATACCTCCCATGGAGTTTCATCATCAAATGCAAAGAGACAAGCCCACGTTTGTTTTATTTTGTTGCTCTGCAAGTTACTTATGGGATTCCAGTAAAAGATAGTTTTGTGATACACATAAAGAGTCTTCATACTTCAGACAGTGGTGAATGTCATGCTGTGCTACTTCTCACAACTGATAGGAAAGAGTACTGGGTGTAGGTGGTAAGGTGTTGGTACTGGCAAGGTTTTTGGCCCCTGTGAGAAGAGGCCAGGGGCTGCCCCATGGAAGACATAGATGGTTCCAGCTGGCTCCAGCTGATGCATCACTGGACACAGCTGAGCTCCTCAGCCAAGCTGGTAGTGTCTCTGGGAAAATGTACTTAAGAAAGTGAAAAATTCTGCCTGGAACTGAAAAGTGAGGTAAAAGAAAGTGTGAAAAACAATGCTGCAGACATAATGGTCAGACAAGAAAGAGGGGAAAGAGGTGGTCCAGGAAGCCAGTGGAGGACCATGCTGGAGCAGATAACCCCAGAGCACATAGAGGACCTCATGCTGGAGGAGGTGGATACTTCCTTAAGGAACTGCAGTCCATAGAGAGCCCTCTGGAGCAAGATTATCTTGAAAGATTTCAGCCCATGGTGAGGACTCACAGTGGAGCAGGGGAAAAGCGTGAGGAGGAAGCAGCAGCAGAGAGGAGCTGTTTATGGACTGACCACAACCACCCATTCCCCATGCACCCTGCACCTTTTGGCAAGGAAGAGGTTTGATTATTTGGGAAGGAAAGAATGATGGTGAGCCTGGAAAAAAGTCTGGAGTAGGAGGAAGGTATTGCTTTGATTTGTCTTTGCTTCTTACTATTGAAATCTATTTTATTTGGCCGTAAATGAAATTTAATTTTCCCCAAATCTGTTTCGCCTATGACGGTAACTGGTAAGTGATCTTCCTGTCTTTATTTCAACCTATAGACTTTTCCATCTTGTTTTCTATCCCCATCCTGTTGGGCAACAGCAGTGAGAGAGCAGTTGGGTGGGCATCTGGCAGACAGCCAAGGCCAACCCTACCACAGACAGTTTCTTGAAGTCTGAAGGAAATAATTCCTTGGCTAAGCAAAGTTCAAGTAATTGCTTGGGAACAGATAGTTGGAGTCAGGTTCCTTGAACCCGAATGTGCTTATTCCACTGGAGAATTTATGATCCTCAGCAAATCACTATCTCTCTTTTACATGCCCATCTGTAACACGGGAATTAAACATAACCCTGATTTCTACAAAAAAAAAAGTCAATAATAAAATGACAGCCTTTAAGTAAAAAGCATATGGATCAATGCAGGAGACAAACCAACAACGACGTTGCTGTGTTGTAATAGCTTATGACTCCACAAAACATGGACTTGAAGAGTGACACAAGAATGCGGAAACTGTATTTTTTCTTTTCCAGTATCTGCGTGCAGATACAGTGATAAAAAGAGGTATTAAGAAAAGTAAACATGTTTACCCAGTGTTTTCTGAATCTCATCTTTGTCTGGTGTCAACTCTCCTCTTGTATCCAATAAAACTTCAGCAGCTTTTTTCAGTTTTTCTACAGCAATTTGGTGGTTAGACACTTGTCCCTGAAGAACCTGTAAAATTCCACAATTGTCATTTATGCTTTTTAGTAAAATTAACAGTTACACATGCCATACAACCTCAGTTTAGCGCTGGGAATAAACTAATGCAGTTTGTGACCTCTCCTTAAGAAAAATCTTCACCAGTGGGTATAGCTGCTGTTGACCTTCTGGCCCTTGTTTTAGTTCATTCACCATCTTCTTTATCTTCTGTTTTACAATACTTCTCTGACTCAACTGATTTCTTGCATGTAACTTCAAAATGTGTATTTTGATTAGTTGTATTTAAAGACCACTTGTACAGACTCATATACTATCTAAAAGAAAAATCAACATATTTTTCAACTCAGCTTCAGAGAACAATTCAGGGGGAAAAAAACATACAATCATCAGCAGTAGTTACACATTCACTATCAGTTGTATTGAGAAAGGATCAGGCTGATATCATAGCATAAACAGGAATAGTTTGAAACAAGAGGACTGCCTTCACAGTTTACGAACCTCCTGGAGCCAACGTCACTGAATTTTGCCTAGGTTTGTCCATCTAAGAAGGAACACAGGTCTAGAGACTAGCCCAGCCATGACATGCTCCAGAGTCAACAAAGACAGGAACGCTGAATCAAGCTCTGAAAGTGGCTTTTTCTCTCCAATGTATAAATAGTCTTAAATTATTTCAGGCCTCTCTGCTACTGTATATGATGTATTTTTGTTTTGATTCACTTGAACTTTATACCAAAATGAAGGGACTTTATTTTTTTTGATATACACTAACTCAACAAACATACGACTCAAAAGGTAACCCAGTCTGCCCTGCCAGGACAAAGAAGTCATGCCAGTGCGTTTAGCACTGGTATCCAGAGCACAACAGTACGCCAGAACACAGTATGTCTTGCCACTTGACACGATCAAATTCAGCTTGACCTGAAGGGGAATTTTCCTTACACTAGAGAAATATACTGAACTTCTGAGGGGAAGAGAAAAAAAAAGAAAAAGATGTACCAGAAACCTTGTATGCCGACAAAGAGCAAGCAAGCTAATGCCAGGAACTCTGAAGAATAACCTAAAGGACAATTAATCCCCATAAAAAGATTAGAGCCTACCATGCTGCCAAGGTCTGTGTCTAGCTGGATTATCAGCTGCATGTGCTGGCTACAAGGGACAGCTTTAACTTGCAACACCTGACTTTTTCAAAAATACTCTTTGTTATGCTTTCATTAATTGGCTTTCTTTCTTCAGCCTCCTGTTTTTTCCTTTCCTTTGAATCATCTGACACACTGTACCCTCTCCTTTCTCCCCCGCTCATATTCAATGAGTGTTCTTTTGTGTGGCAAGTAATCCATGCAGGCGTTTCATAAAAGAACCCCAGTACTCAGTCCTTTTGTATTCCTTGCATGAAAATTGGCATTATACAGGACATAATGCGTTTTGGCATAACGAACAAAAAGTTTAAATGAAGCTTCAAATTGTAATTAGTGTTATTCCTACTTTTCTAGTGCTTGCAAACACAAACATACCTAAATTGTTCCACTGTTAGGAGTTCAAAGTTTACATTTTTAATTTTGTCGTCTTACAACATTGCTGAGATTTATTTCCTCTGATGTGTCATGCACCAAACTGCTGGTCAGTGCCAGTGGTAGATTTTAAAGATACCGTGTGGTGAATGTAACTATTGCTAAGGGAAATGGTTATAGCATGTACTTTCCAAGAGGCATTGACTGTCACCTCTCAACAGTAAACATACCAGACCTGCTCCGATACCTCACACAGCACAGACAAAACAGTGAGGGAATGCCCACCCAAAGCCTTGCTCACTTCTAGATAAATCTTGCACTTTAATTACAGTGTAGGTGATTGAATGTGTTTATGTCAAAGACGACAGACTGTATGGAACTTTCTATAACTCACCTTATACACAGGTTCCTAAAAGTCTTCTGTAAACCTACATTTTATGCAACTAATCAGAGTTTTGCCCTCACAAGCTCCATCACCAACCTGTTTTGCCCCTGCTAGGATTTACATTGTTGTAAGTTACTCCCTTAGAGGAGAAAACAAAACAAAACACCACAAAAATACTGTTTTTCTGTGCAGCACAGATTCTGTTATCTTCACTCTCTGCAGGGCCTATAGCACTGGATAGAACCAAAGCAGGCAGACTCATCACGTCACACTGCTTACCCAGCATGACCCCTTTCCTAACACAGTAACGCACAAATGTGAACAGAAAGAAGCAAGAGTCATAGACAGCAAACATCAAATGTTCTTCTCTGTTGGGAACTAAGTCCCAAGCCCTAATCTGATAGCAAACTGTAATCACTAAATCCTTTCTTAGTTCAACGACTTTCCAAATTTCACCCTATCATTTGCTAAGGGATATGAAACACATCTTTCTTCCACCACTGCTAATGGCATCTTGGTCCACCCATTATTTTTCACCCTAATGCTTTTCAGGTAACACTCTGGACAGCAGAATTTCAGAACTGTAAATGTTACATGCCCATGTGCAAAGCAAGAATTTGGCCTGCAGCCACTTGGATTATGTTAGATTATCCTGTTTTTCAGAGAGAAAGCAGTTTCTTTTAGGACGAAAGTACTTGGTCTTTTTAAAGCTTTTCACCTTGGTTTCTTCTAGCTGTCTTTGGAGATTTTTGGGATCCACTGCAATTGGCTCTGACAGTTGTTTGTTCACAGCTATTTCAGAGGCCTGGAGACCTGACAAAAGTCCAGATGAGGCATCTTCATAATGCTGATATTTATCCACCAAGTCTTTAAGGTTATTTCCAAGGATGCTACACTAAAAGAGTAGAAAACAAACAAGCAAATACCCGGGCATTAAACTGCATGCTGCATTTCATACCAATCTCAAGGTCATACCTTCCTTCCTGAAATACTACACACTTTTTTCCTGTCATCATTCCACTAACTGATTTCTGAACTCAGGCATGACAGCTGGACAGGCTACAAATGTCTTCCCAGTTTCTGCTTCTCAGCCGTGATTTAGGATCAATTCATGAGGCAAGTGGGAAACTGGAATCTAATCCAGTATGCTAGAATAGGAAAAGCTTTAGGAATACTTTTTGATCCATCAACATAAAGATAAAGATCAGTACTCTGACATAAAAAATGTAGCCAGTGGAAACTAGAAATTTAAAAAAAAACCATAATATATGTGTATACTCATTAAAATACAGACAACAGAGTACTGCTTTCATAAATATTGTATCTGCATAGCGAAACCAAGGTAATATGGCTCAGTATTGCACGTATACTTTGTTTTGGTCACTTAAGAATTTTGTCATTTGACCAAGATCCTATGAGTCCTATATGTTAGCTTGGCCTCAAATGTATACAGTGAATCATCATCTAAAAAGGTCAGTGGCACTCTCTCAGACTTTTTGGAGATTGTTTCACAACCTAAATCTGATTGTATCAAGTCGTAATATTTATAAACACTTTAAATATTTATATTCTGAACCTTCCATACACTGTATTTCAATATTCACATTTGGTACTTGGTCTCCCTCTGGTGGGCAAACATAGAATGGACTAATTTACATTAACCAGTTGACTGACTTTTAAGATTCCTTCCACGTATAAGGCTATGAAGTCATACAGGTGTGTGATTTTATACATATATATATATAAAAACATAAAAGCAATAAATATTTATTAAAAGCAAAAAGCTTTCAAAAAAGGCTACTACAAATGCATTTACAACTTGGGACATCTCACAGACGGTAGATCTCACTTCTTAAAAGTCTGTCCTTCAAGGCTTGATTTAATACAAAAAGTCTACTTTGCTCTGCATATTTATGGTCAGATATTTAAAGCATGTCTATTATGTCTGTGCTAAAGATATATACGGAAAGGATAGAATTTGGCAAGTTGACAAATCTGAGCCCAGAAATCAAGCTGCTGGCATAGGGTTTTTACGTGCATACAAATAAGATCTCTGAAAATTTTGCAATGAAATCTTTATATTCACACTCAAACTAATAAATCAACAGGAGGCAACCTAACATGTTAAATACAAGCTTTTAGCTTCACTGTTCATGTAAGTGAGAAAATGAAAATGAGCTTCTGCAAGTGGAGAGCCTTATTCACAAACTGTTTGAGCGAACACAGTTTACCCAGTTTTAGTAATCAAGCAATCACATCTACGTCTTTACAGAATTTACATTTCTGAGCACAAAAATGTTAAAGAGATGAAAATGCCCAAGGATGGCAACTGCCACAAACCAACACTGTATCAGTGGACAATGAAGCTCTCCCAAGGAGTCTAAACCTATGATCTTAGAAAGTTATGAAATGGCATAGTTAAAGCTTACTAACTGCAAACGTTTCTTAAATGGATCAATTAATAATTATCTCAGAAGTTTACAATTTCAGAATATTATCAATATTGAACAACACTTCACTTTTTTTTTTTAAAACAGCTGGGATGTTGGCATGTGAGACCAGTTAGTGATGTTTGTCTAGTTCTACCAGGCAGATTCCAGACAGGAACCTGGACCAGAGAGCTGGATTATCCTCCCTCTCTAAGGTACATGGAGGATTATGCACTGCTAGTTTCCCTGTAGTTAGAGACTAATCTCAGATTGTTAAGGATAAAAATGTTTATTTGGCAGAGTAATGGAAAAGAATTGCTATCCTCAAATCACTATGTTCTTGCATGCCTAGTGCTGACAACAAAGGTCACATTGGGACAACCTATTTCAGGATACATATCAAACTGGAATTTTGAACGTTAAATAAACAGTTGTGTGAAGTATCACAAGGAACATAAATGTTATCCATCTAAAAGTACTATAATTTCTTTCCACCCCAAAATGTTACCCAGACATCCTGTACTGTCATAAACTCAAAAGAGTTTGTTAAAGGCTGGAAAGAACAATGAAGAAATCTAGCCTTACTTCTCCCTTACAACAAAAGGTAGAAAATTTCATCCATTCACATCTAAAATAGTCTGACACTTGACTGATGTAAATACGCTAGAACAGCATCTTGTTCTGTTACCTAACTTTAAGAAACAACTTACAACTTCCCACAGTATGTGTTCTGTCAGCTAAACCCCCTTATACAAACTGCCAAACCAATTCTAGTAGCCCTACCTACTCAGTATAAATAAACTTACCTTAGTATAGAGAGATTTGAAACGATCTGAAGCTTTATCCAGTTTATTTTGCACTTCCGTATATGTAGCCGAAGTATCAATACCATCTTTGTCAACCTTCACACCATCTCTTTTGCTACATGACCTTGCAGCATCTAAAACTCTCTGTCCAGAAATAGTAATATACCGTAAATCGCCTTTGTGAGATATAACATCTTCTGAAAAACTCTTTTGCCTTTTCAGTTTGACCACGATACCACTGAAGTCAGAAGCACCTGCCTCCAAATTATCAAGTTCTTGTTCTGCCTGCTGCAGCCAAGTTTCAAATTCACTATAATCCGCATCAAATTTCTCCAGTTCTTCTCTTAGAGAATGAGTTAATTTCATTTTCCTTTCTGATTCAGCTAAAGCAGTCTCGTACTGAGCCTTCAGTTCTTTCATGTTCCTTTGCATCTTTTCTTTTTCTTCCGGGGAAAGGTAGTGCCCTTGTTTCTCAAGCAGTGCCTGAGCAGACTGAGTTGCTACTATGACAGCCTGCTGCTGTGAAATAATTTTGTCATGTTGAGCCTGCAAGAAAATAGAATAAATTATGACCAACACCTTCTTGGATGGTTCCTTAAAACGACAACTAAACCAAAGTCCATGAAAATGATAAAAAGATTTTCTAATTTTCACATTATTTCTTTAAAAGCATTTTGTGAGTTATTTAAGTGAAAGCATGACTCCTGTTCTTCACCTTTCTGTGCAGTTTCAGAATTTTACAAAACGTCCAATGGTAAATTTCAGCCAGATATACAGGCTACAAAAAAATGAGAGTCTTCAAATATCACTGGAACCCGGAAATACTAGGAGATAATTTATATCACACAAACACTATCCCTCATATTTCTAAAAGACAACTCTGTGTACTAAAACTAGACATTATCAATCTCTCTAATCTTTCTTCCTAATAAAAAATATTTGCTTATTACTTAATATTTAGGGTAGCACACTTACTGTAATGAAAATTTTCCTAATTCCTTTAGGATTTATTATTTATTATTGGATTTAGGATCCAATAGGATTAATCCAATAAAGCATTCAAAGGTAGGCAACTTTCCATATCAAAACATTTCCATTTCCTGTTGCTTGTATTGTAGCTACCATTTCAAAATAACAGATGAAAAGGAGTGAAAGCATCAAGCTTTAAGAAGAATACAGGTACTCCCTTCTTATATTGAGTGAACAAACATTATTATATTTTTTTTTTTATTTAATTTTTCAATTTAAAGATCAATTATTCTTTTCAAATATACTTTGTGGGAAACCGACCCACTGTTTTTGAAATGTCTTTTTAAGTCAGCTAAAAAGAACTACAACTTCCATGAATCATTGGGAAGTCCTCCGGAAGCCGGAAGTCGTACAGATGCGGCAAGGTATAAAAACTCCAAAGAAAACAAAAACTCCCTCTTTCCGCTGCGTTGTCCAGAGAGAAAGTTTGCTGCTGCCAAGCCTCCCCCCGCCCCCAGGCCTCGCAGCCGGGGGAGGAAGGAGGAGGGGGGAAGCAGCTGAACGGGAACCGCCACAGAAGCCAGACACCCCCCGTGCCACCGCTGGCCGCTTCTGGAACTGCGCCAAGTCCAAACGCTGAAAGGTTCCAAGCTGGGAGGGAGGAGTGGAAGCTGCCGCTTCCCGCCATTTAAAGAAACTACAGCAAAAAGCCACCACCACGGGAGTGGCACCAAGCCAAGCTGCTGCCTGCCCGCGTCACTGGCACCGCTCCAAGCTGAGAGCCTTGCACCTAAACCGAAAGAAACTACAGCAAGAAGCTGTTGCTGGCACCGCCCAAGCCAGGGGCGCCACACCAAGGAAACCTGCCGCTCCAAGGGGCAGCGCTGCACTGAAGAAGCCGCATGCCGCTGTCGAGTCGTAAGCCGTGTGCTGCTGCCCAAAAAATTGCGGCAAAAAGCCGCCATCACCATCATCATCATCATCGCCGTTGGAGAGAGACTCCAATTGCACCGAAAAGCTGGCAAGTCGCCATCATCATTGGAACCGCCTGAGTCTGCCAGCTGAGCGTCGTTGACCCAACCATCGCCACACGCCGGAAAAGGGTAGAACCTGACATATACACACACGCACGCACCACACCACACCAGGTTGACTAAGGGGGAGTGAGTGGGTGGGCGTGGCGTCCT
>JAVSBS010010309.1:0-32241 GCA_033124195.1 Coracias cyanogaster
GGCCGTTCCGTTGTCCTCCGGAGCAACCGCTACGTGTCTTGGAGCCCTGCTTCCCAGGGAGTGGCCAAACATCGCCTGCTGATGGGAAGTAGAGAATAAAACTTTTGTTCTCCTTTGCTTCCGCACGCGGATTTGCTTAGCTTTGCTTCTATTATTATTATTATTAAACTGCTTTTTGTTTCTCATCTTATTTTCCTCCCCTTTTTTTGCTCTGCTGAGGAGGGAGAGGGGAAGAAAAGGGCGGTGATAGAGCAGCTTGGTGGGCACCTGGTGCTCAGCCAAGGTGAACCCACCACAGTGAACATAATTCCTTCACACTGTGGTTAGGAAGTATCTGTGGGAGCTGGATATTGAGGTGGGAGCTGAAAGTTTGGCACACGTTGCTCTGCTAGTGAGTGTTAAAGGGATGTCAGGTAGTTTCTGAAGTGATGAATTCTGCAACAAATTAAGAGCTGCAAATTGTTAAATAGTTGTTCAGTCCCATTTAGGAATCAATCCCTAACTCTCTTTGAAGGTCTGATTAAGGAAGTTTTGTTAGCCTGTCTTCCCATTGCTTTGAGGTCCATTTGGAAGCTGCAAACTGCCTCAGGATTAGGTGATAATAAATGGTCAAATAATCCCCTTCAATTTTCCCTCTCTCTCTCTCTTTAGGGTCTAGATCATTTAACAAACCCAAGCTTTTTATTTTACTTATAAGAAGATAACCTTTAGGGGGAATCATCACGTTTGTGATGTAGTGGTAACACCCTAATTTCCCATTAGTAAAAGTAATAGTGATTGGTTTTGTTTCGTTTGGGTTTTTTTGCCACACAGCATCATTAAAGCTACGTGGTTTAGCAATGTTAATAGGCCTAAAACATTGCAGCTAGTTTATTAAATGAAACATTGTATTTAAGTATTTTCCTATATAGATTAAAAAAAAAAAAGATAAACTGAAACGTTGATGAGGAGTATCTTCCAGCCTTAGTGAAACAAAATTGGGAAGATTTCCAAAAGTTAGAGATAGAAAAGAGAAATATGTTTGACTTGATTGGAAGGGAGAAGCATTTTCACCAAAGGGAAAGAGGTTGGTTAATCCTCTGTAAAAGCTCAGATCAATGACAGTAGTTCTCTAGTGCTTAAAGAACTCAAGAAATGCACAGCTATCCCTTTTTCACTGCCATATCCCGAGTAACTTTCATCACTTGTGTAATGAGATAAGCTTCCTCAAAAAACACTTATATTGCTGTGGTGTGAATTGCGGGGACTCTTTAGGCACAATGCTAGATGGACTGATATTCTCAAAACATTAGCAAGTCAGCTTTGGTCTTATGTTCTTAAAATGCTGTGAATTATTCTTGGCTTGTACATACTCCCTTAAGACCACAGAGCTACTCCAGTTTGTCCTTGCTATCATCCATATAAACGTTAATATTTTCACCATATGAATAGAGAACTCATGTTTATCACCAGTGCCAAAGTCTCTGACTTGTTAACTGATTCTACGTAATGAGCAGAATTTTCACGTACTGGTTAAAAATAGAATCTCAAAGAACGTAGCTAATGAAATCCCAGTTTAGCACAGAATATAATGGATTCACAAAATATCTACTTCCTTGATTCCTTTCCAGGGCAGCTGCAAGAAATACTCTGTTCCCATTGCTTTCTGCTTGGGATTAGTAAAACTGAGAGCTCCTTCTCGCCTCTTGAAGTGAATTACAGGCACGGCCTTTTGCACTGCACTGTTTTTTTGAGAATTTTCAAGTATGCCGTTCAAAGGATTGTCATCATTGCTTCAGATAAGGCAAATCAGGAAGGTGCTTATCTTGGGGAAAAAGCTTAGGGAAAAAGATTTTTTGTTAATGAAGCAGAAATTCGCTTTTAACTAGCAACAGAAATGGAGAAAGATCATAAGGCTTTCTGTGTAGGTAAGTGTGTTCAATGAAAAAAAAAGAATTATGAAACTAGAGCTCTTAGTTATTGATTTCACTCTCAATAATTATTCATGTATTTACCATTAATTAGAACACACAGCAGTCCATAGACTTCAAAACCAAAGGCTGTTTGAAACTTCATAGTGGACTAGAATCTCCATGAAAATAGTATTTCAATTTTCTAAACTTCAACAGCCCCAGTATAAGCTGGACCACTACCATTAGGCCCTGTACAAAGGGTAGAAAGAAAGAATGCCTAAGAAAGAGTCTCAAGCTTGTCAAATGGGGCATTTCTAATGACATTTTTGCAATTCTTCTGAACAGATGGAGGAGCTCAGTTACTCTGTGGAAAACTGTTGGGGTCCTCTTTGGACTGTGAATATTGAGTTAGAAAACATACTTTTTTTTACTTCTACTTTTCCATCATTTGACTAGGAAAACTGAGATGACTTTTTGCCTTCAGCATGTTTAAGTGTGTTACTTTTGAGATACCAGCTCTCAAGGAGTAACTGCTTTCTTGAGCATAAAATTGATACTGTTGGGTTTTTTTCCTCACCTGTTGTCCTCCCTGCGCAAACTCTATTCTCCAATGTTCTATTTCTCTTCTTTTTCCTCCAGCTTGCTTCTTGCATTGGTCTGGTGTGTTATTTCTTTCTCACAAAACATTTTTGTTTCTTCTCCTGTCTGCTCTAGTGACATGCTGGAGGATGTCACTGTACTTGCCTCTGGAGATTGACAGTAGGCAGTATCTTCAGCAGGATTTCTTTACTGCATTGCATTATTAGTAAGATAAGCAGATAGAAATGGATCATCAAGTCAGCACATCTTGTCAGCTTTAGATGCATCAAGAGAGTAGGACAGTATGTGTGGGTTTTTTAGTTTTTGTTTTTAATTTAAATATGCTCCTGGTAATTTGAGTTCATTCAGAGATATTAATCTATTTGTTTTTGTGTCGCAGAGGCACCTACAAACCAGACAGCAGTAGCTGCCCAAAATGCAGTTTTCTTATGACCAAAAATTACCCAGCACTCTGACAGACCGAAGTAAATTACAAGTTTGGATGTCAGGCAGGAATATACAACTATGCAACTAATTCCTGGATATAAGTGTGTTCCTTTTAGAAAGGTGAACCTAAGTGTGCGCACACTCACTCATAACGGAAAACCTCCCACTCAAGGGTACTCAGAAGGGAGGTCACTCCCCCAAAAGGGAGCAAGGGTTCATTCAAGGATATATACAGCATCACAGAATGGTAGGGGTTGGAAAGGACCCCTGGAGATCATCTAGTCCAACCCTTCTGCCAAAGCAGGTTTGTCTAGGGCAGGTCACACAGGAACATGTCCAGGTGGGTTTGGAAAGTCTCCAGAGAACAAGACTCTACAATCTCTCTCGGTAGCCTGGTCCAGTGCTCATGGTAAAGAAGTTTCTCCCTGTGTTGAGGTAGAACTTCCAGTATTCCAATTTGTGCCCGTTGCCACTCATCCTATCACTGGGCACCGCTGAAAAGAGACTGACCACATTTTCCTGACACCCACCCTTCAGGTATTTAGAAATACTGAAAAAGAAATACTCACTAAAAAGTGGGGTGAGAGCTCACTCAATCTCGGGAAACTTCCTTGAGTGGCATCCTGATCCAAGGGGAGGGTCCCCCACTGCCAACCCCTTGCTCCAAGGGGACTGACTCCTAATCTGTTCTCTGGCGGGGCTCCATTTATACTCTAGTGGAGGCTGAACTCCTCTAGGGGGAATTGCATGAGGAAGGTGGGCTAAGGGCCTGAAACAAAATAGTCAAGTTTTAATGGCCACAAAGCCCCGATGCGCAGCCACATTGATCAGCCCTGCTGTCCACCGACTGCAGGAACACTGCAAAAATGTCAAGTCGGCAAAAGGCAAAGCAATTAACTTAAATTTGTGAATGTTGCTGCCTTTTTTTAATATTATGTCTATTAAATTCTTATTTCCCCTGAAAAGCAAGGTATGAAGATCAAAATGAATAGGGCACAATGGCCTGAAAAACATACTCCTGATCCTTTTGTGCAGCTGCTAGCCAAAGAACACAGAGCTGTGGGAAAACTAAAAAATGAACGCTTCAGTGCTTCACTTTTCTCTGGCTTCTAATGTCTTCTAGCCTTTCTTTTTCTGAGAAAGTTGGAAACTACATGTAAAAATCTTATGTACTGTAAAAACCTGTGCTGAGCATTGGCTTTCCAGCTCTGGCTGCCACGTGCTGCAGCACATCACTCTGACTGCAAAGGGAGAGCAGCTGCTGCCCCTTTTCTTCCCAAGGTGTCATATAAACTGTCTTTTCACAAGGCTGAACATGCTGCTCCTGTGGCTAAAGAGTTCAGACTGAATTTGCTGTCCTTTTTGCAAACCAGTGATATTACGATGGAGTTGTCAAACCCCTACAGAATCTGTGGATAAACATTTGGAGGTAATATTTTCTGCTCTGTGAATAGGTGCACAGGTTGGTTTTTTGTTTATTTTGGGTTTAGTATTGATGTAGGGAATCGAAAAGGCTAGGAGAGAGGGAGACAATGTATTATTTCTCCTTTAGATTCTTAGGTCTTGAACATTTTTTTCTCTATTTTATTACAAATTCTAAAGTTATTGGTATTGTACCTCTGTTACAGGAATATGACACTTTGATTAAGAGTGATATCAGACGCTGCCATTTTAAAATCAGACTTGAAGCAGAAGCAGAGAAGAGGATGAAATGTGAAATGCTTTTTCAGTTTGTTCACATTGAAGAGTGATGTAGAATTAAAAATGAATTGTGCTCTTCGAGATACTGTTTAGCAACTTTTGTCATGCTCTCCACTTCTGTCCCTTGCTCTGTTCTGCCTGGAAGAGTTCTGGCTCAATTGTCTCTTAAATACGTTTGCAGATCTGAATCAGATGCTGTAGCTATGTTTTTAACGTCATCTGAATTTCTATTCTAGTGTTATAGATTGTGGTTTATTTTTCTTACCCACTTATTAAAAGTGGATATTAAATCCCTGACAAATCTACCACCTTTTCTGTATCCTGTAGGGCCACCTTCATCTCTTCTTTTGTAACCTGCTTTTTGCCTCTTTGTCCTTATCTCTACTTCATAATATTACTAGGATTGTTTAGAGCATACTTCAATATTTTGTGCTTCAGCCAACAACCAGTCTCTTCGCCTGCCTCTTTAAACCTACAAGCTTCTGTGCTTTTTGTTTCCCAGCTTTCTTCTTTGCTGGAATTTGCCATGTTACTCATTTACCTATGTCTGTTCTGTGCTGGTCATCTCTGCTCAGGCAGCCTCAAAGGAATTGGAGGCTGGAGATTGCTGAACGGAAATAATTTCGTTAACAAACCATAATTAGTGTATGCTTAAGTACCTTTCTGAGGTTTATTTTCAGATGCTAAAATTGTCTGTACTGTGAAAACAGAGAAAAATTGGGGTTGTGCTAATCTCGTGGCGTATCCACACGGTCAGATAGCCTGTGCTGAATCCTCAGTGACTTTGATTTCTGGTCATTTCTTGTGGCTAAAATTTTCCCTGTCTACAACTAACTGTGCCATATAGAAAGTTCTTTCTTTGACAAAGAAAGAATAGATTAAGATGTTTGTGACCATACAGGAAGCTTCTCAGGGGCTGTTGTTCCAATCTATAGACTGGAGCAGTGGACATAGGCTTCTCCCTCTTTCCCACCCGTGTATGTCTTTGGGCAACTGTTTCTGTGGGACCCACTCTAATAGTTTCTTGAGATCTGAGTCAGAATACCTCTTCAACCTGCAATTCTTCAGTGACTTTAAGGAAAATTTATTTTCTTCATATTGTCAGTGCTGACTTCACTGGGTTCAGGTTCATCCAGGGTTCTTAAACCACATTTATAAGCTTTGGACCATTTCCTACACATCCCATTCTGTTTTGCTAAGAAATTGGTACAGGCAGGGGGAAAAAAAAGGCTTTGAGTTGTGAAGATAAAGATTTGAAAATGCTTATCTGCAGGCTAAGTCTAATTGTGTTTCTAACAGGGCCTCCTGAAGAAATGTTACTCCGCCAAGGCAGCGTACCTGTTCCAGCAGGACAAGTTCTACGATGTCAGCTATGACACCGGTGACAAGTCCATTCAGTGCAGCAGGCGTCCGGATGCATTCAAGTTCTGGCTGATGTGGAAAGCGTTGGGAACCTCAGGCCTCGAGGAGAGAGTAAACAGGGCGCTGGCTTTGGCTAGGTACTGCCGCCATTTGAAGTATGTCTAGTCGAATTGACTGAAATGTTGACAGCGCTGATGCTTTGTATCCTGAAACAGACCACGTTGTTACTTTTTTTTTCCCCCTTCCCTTTTTTTTTTTTTGTGTATAATAGGAGGAACTAATAGCAATAATTAATGTTATTATGTTTGCTACAGTGTCTTAATAGTATTTATTACTTTTAGCGATAAGCAAAGATGTTGGTAAACATAGGAGTCCAAATTAAACTATCAAGCTACATTGTTTAACATTTGTGTTCTCTGGAACCAGACATAGGACAAGGTTTACCAATACATGCTCTTCTAACTCATAATTGTGTGTTCTGGTGTTAATAATGTAAAAGCAGCCCTATGTGCCAGGCTCTGAGCTGTGTCCAGCAAGAAGTGAATTGGGCATTCTTCTATTCTTTCCTCGTGACTGAGAAAATGCAGAAAGCTGATGATGTGGGGAAATTTGTATGAGGACACTGTTTATGTTAGGATATAGTAGAGGTATATGATGGCATATTGTTCTGAGATACTGTTTAATTGTTTGTTTGTTTTTCTCCACAAGTTTGAAGTTCTTAATGCTTACAATATGTTCTGTTAGGGACTGAAGCACCTTTTCTTCCCCCTGCCTGCCCTATTCAGTTTTACTACTTTTTTTTGTCCTGCAGAACTGTCTTTCACATGTGAATTCTGCAAAATTTTTGCAGATTTAAATGTTTCTAAAGTGATGGTGATGTCTCCGTTTCTGAGAACGAACTTCCATACACAAGTTTTTTTTAAATTTATTTTGTTATTGTGAAATCAGATAATGGCCCGTTAAAAAAATTCACTTAAAGTATCGTATGTATTCAGAATATATATAAGATAAACCACAATTAAATCTTCACTAATTCCTGGGCTAGCTACACACTACCATAAGTCAAATCATTGATGCTGAGAAACAGGCACCCATATTATATTGCTATTTTATTTTTAATATGAACTACCAAGTTGAAAAGAATTGAATGTTTACTCCAGTGAAAATTAAAGTAATAGTCGCACTTTAATGGAGTCATTTAAAGAAAAGGTAAAAGTACTCATGACCTAAACCCAGAGCGTATTAGGAAGGAATACAAAGAAAGAAGCAAAATCAGAAAAGTCCAAATGAGCTGTGGCTTTTTTCTCTTGTTTCTTTAAAGACATCATTTATCTGGCTAAGTGTTCTTTAATATCTTCTGGTTAAGTTGCACCTTGTTTTTGTTCTGCAGCATTGTACTGTCCTGTGTCTGTACAGAGTAAGTAATTCATTCCACTGTCAGTAGGAGAATTCAGCCTTATCAAGGTCACTGGCCAAGGTGGTTTGAGTGATTAATGACCTTTCTGGGATCAATATTTTCTTTGAACATTAGAATTCAGCTGGTAGCGCTTCTAAGGAGTGACTGGGTCATCTTGGCATTTTTTTTGTTTTGTTTTGTTTTGTTTTTCTTTAAGAACAATTGAATTCTTAGTCATTATCTGATGAAGTATATTCTTTACAGTAGCTGTGTTGCTCTATGGAGTTTGCATGGACATGGGCACTTTGTAGCTGAGACATCAGGAAACTGGGCACTATGCCAGGTTTTTTCCTAGCTACTGAAGGGCTGTGCAGCCTTTCTCCTGATTTGGTACAGGAGGTGTTCCTTTGATGGTGCAAAGATGGTATTTCAGCATTCCTGAACACAGACCTGGATTAATTCTTGAGCTAGTTTGCTGACTATAGAACTTAAAGAGCAAGATTATCTTTTTTCCCATGGCCAGGCAGAGCTGGAAAGGTTTTAGGGTAACCGCAAGCATGTATTTCTGTTCCATCAAACTTTGCTTATTGGCTATTCCATTAACTTATTTTTGCACTGGAGGTGAATCATGCTTTCGGTGTATTGGATATCCCAGGAACATTGTGATGCTGCCTGTTTGAAAAGGCTTATTTTAAAAATACCTACAATAGAACATCCTACTGATCACGTCAGAAAATTTTTTGCCACGGGTTCTTGGGAAAACCCGATTATTTTTGATGCAGGAGTGTTGCTTTATGAAGTACACTAAAAATAAAATGGAAACAAACTGCTTTTGGAATACAACTACAACCACCTCTGCATTTTATGCTTTGGCATCTTTGCAGTTTTTCTGCCTAATTCCTCTTCTGACGCCCACTCGTAGCAGACATGTCGACTTTCACTGCAGCTCTCCACCCCTCATTTTCGGCAGGGCTTAACCATAGCAAATACTGCTTTGCTGTGCCCTCCGGTCCTCACTGAAACTCAAGCCCTTCTGACGTTCTACAACCGTGACATGATAATAATAACTCCACTGTCAACTATGGAAAGATGCACAGAGTAAATTGCTCCACTGCCATCAAATAGTCCTGGCAAGATAAATCATGGGTGATGGATTTTCTAATGGCTACCTTCTGAGGCTAGTGGCAGGGTGGTTAAGAACATGATTAACAGTGTTGTGAGCTTGACTGACACCAGCTATCCTATTTCAGGTGGTGGCATAAGAAAAACCCAACTTAGGGTAAGAGGGAAGTGTAGTAACTCTGAAATAGCTAAAAGTTCTAACAATTCAAGACCTAAAAACAAAACAAAAACCCCCCCAAAAAACAGTGATCATCAGTAGGTTTCTTTTTCCTGATTTATTAAAAAATAAGTAAATTGAGGACCACTGTCTTGTGAATAGCCTGCTGATTTTGCCGAAAGTTGGTTTTATGGCACAAACTAGCTTTTATTTGAGCAGACAAAGCTTTCAGGCGTGTGCATAGGACAAAATGGGGTTATTTTGATAATATTGTTCATCCTTAAGTAGTGGAGAAAGGTCTTGTGTGATGACCAGTGATGCACCTGCAGGCAGGAAGATGCTAAATAAATGCAACAAAAGAACAGTTTTTTACACAATCGGTAGTTTAACTGCCTCAGTTTTACTGCTGTTAGACAGGAAAATCTTTGTGTAGAGGACTAAAATTCTGATGAAGTGGAAAAATGGTGTGCGTTTGAGATGATTTCTTTGCAGTTTTCATTGGGAAGGCTTTCAGAGGAAGGAATAAAGAGAGAAGTCAAAGTGTCCTCTTTGCTTTAGTATTCCTATGTGATGTGTGCCACGGTGAACTTGAGGTCATGTTTAAAATTTTCTATAAATTGAAGCTGTTTGGATCCAAGGTTTTGATTGAAACCCATCTTCCCATTGAAGGCTTCTGTGTTTTTCATACTGACAGGTGAAAGGTGTTAGCATAGGATGCCCAGGGATTGTTGTGCATCAGCAATAGCTCACTGAATGGAAATGTGCACTGTTGTGTACAGCGTGGAACAAGGACTGTATGGGGAAAATTACTGGGCTTGAAGTATGTGGAAACTTAAATCCTGGGCTAAACTAGGAGGTCCAGTGACAGTAGTGCAAGAGATGTCAGGGTGACTGTGAAATAACATGGCAGCACAGCATCAGCAGTTGAGAAAAAGAGATGAATTAATTTGTAAAGAGCAACATCAATAGAAATTTGCATTAGGGAAGTTCACAGCCTGATGCAATAGGATCAATTTGTGCCATGTGGCTCCGCTGAAAATCTGTGCTGGAGGACAGAATTTGGCCTCTCCTCAGTGCTCCTTGGCTGCTGTAGCCTCCTTTTGTTTCCAGGAACTGATAGCTACTGCATTTTCACAGCAGGTAGAAATGAGGTTTAACTATGTGGTTTCTTTTGGGGGGGAGGAAAATTAAGAAGAAAAAGAAAAAAAGCAGAAGAGGAAAAAAATGCATATGTGTTCAAGACTGTCTTTGTTGTTGTCTATATATTCTGTACTTTAAAACTCTGTATTTTTAATTACAGGTATCTAGTGGAGGAAATTAAGAAAAGAGAGGGATTCCAGCTTCTTTTGGAGGTAAGGAAAAGAGGAACTAAACTATTGGTGTTATTGGGGGTTGGGCATCAGTTGTTTGGTTTTGTTTTTTAGCCAATTGCCAAGTTGTATTCGAAGTATATAATTTAATAAGTTTATGTATTGGAGATGTACAGATATGGTTGAACACATATAACATGTTCTGTATTCTCTACCATCACTCTGCCTATTTTCCTGTCTTCTGGACCTGTATTACCTCAGGGGGTATAGCTGGAGCACTTTTCTGTGAAAGTGAAGAGTCTGGCTGCAAAAAAGCCGTGCTTACCAGACTTACGGAAAAGACTGTGCTGGATGGAAGAGTATATTGATCCTAAAAATAGACTTTTCATCATTTAAAGTCCATGTTTTTTTCCTTAATTCTGTGTCCACATCCATATTCCTAAAAACGATGCAAAAGTTGTGTTTTTTCACTCATCTTCGCTAAACTGGTCAGCTTGTTGGCGATCTTGCTTGGTGGAGAGTGAGCAAATGGCCCAGAGCTGGAGTGCTGATTTTTTCCACCTATCCCCAGCCTTTTGGTTAATAAGACTAATATCTGGGGATGTTGCAAAGACCTGTCATTTTTAGAAAAGCTTTCTGCATTGTTGGAATTGTTCATGGGAAAGAAGGGTAGCGAAGTAAGTGCCACACACAGTGACTGACAAATGGAAATGATTCAGATTTGGTTTACACTTGCTATGAGCATTCTGGGTTAGGCTAAAAGAAATATGAAATATACAAAATATTTTATACTATTCATACAACAGACTTTTCCCTTTAACTTTGAAAATTGCTAATTTGAAAGTGCATACTGCTAAATGTTACATGGAGTGAAGAATTTTTTGGAATGCAGCAAGTGGTGGGGTTACTGAAGTGTCAAATCTGTTAAAAGCTTTCAATTTTCTATTACTGGAGAGCTTAGCAGAGGGCCCAAGTCTATTGTAGATGTGAAAGCTGGTGGTGAGAGCAGAGGCTGCTGTTCAGTTCCTGCAGGAACAGAACACCTGGATTAAAAGTGGGATTGGAGGGAGTGCTGTAGTATGGGCTATGAGAAGGAAGTTGAGCAATGGTTAAGAAAAGGTTTTCAGGAGTGCATGAGGACAAGCAGTGAGAAGTCAAAGAAAGACTGCTGTGAGACAGCTAGGCCCAGTTATGCAAGCCCTTTCTGAGAGGAAGTTGGACCTTGGACAAGAAGCCCAGGAAGATGATCCTCTGATACATGCAGTGAGGAAAGTTCTGTAACAAGAACCACTCTATGGCCTGGAAATGCTACTCAGACTTGAGTGATCTTGAACTCTTCTGTGGTGTAATTGCTTACCTCCTTGGCTAAGAGCTGCAACAAGATAACCTGAAATAGAGTGAATCGTGGTTGGGGATAGTTAAGTTTTTCTAGGATGAACAGTATTTTCAGAGGTGGCTGATATGTGTGAACAGAAACTGAGATAATCAAGAAGGCAATTCAGGCAATGGCAATGTGGTAATATATGCCGTCTGTCTACTGCTGCCATCTGATTTAAAGTAGTTTTAAAATAAACCCTGTAACAGTGAGCTAGTGCTTACATTCATGAAGAAGTGGCTACCTTTTCAGGGTCTGTGTTTATGTGCGTGCTCAATGCGTGCTCTTTGAGGAAAGAAATGGGACTTTAAGAGCTGAGCTTTGTTTCATTCAGTGGCAGCAGGTGGCGGGTTTGCAGCTCTGTTCCTGCCGACAGTTATATTCTTCTGAATGATTAAATTGTATTTAATGCGTTCTTTGAAGCAAGGTGGAAAATGATAGAAGCATTTCTCTGTGCCCTTTCATGAAAGAACGTGTCTCAGCTGGTGGGCTCTCCTTGTTCAGGGGACTGCTTGGGATTGTAATAGCAGCAAAGAGATGGTGTGACCCAGCTACTAAGCTACTTTTTAACCTTTTTTTTCTTTCAACCAGTACTAATGAGGATGGTGTGTGGAAGGTGAGGGGATTGTATGAGTTTATAATCCATGTTAATAATCCTAGACCCCAGTTAAATACTGTAGGTCAATATTGACTGAGTGGTTTTAGGGGTAGTGTTGGATGGGATTAGAAGGCACATCCATTCCTCATGCTATTGCTATCTGTACAGGTAAAAAAACAAAGTTCCAAATTAGCAGGCAACGTAGAGACCCTGGACTGGTCTGCTGGGAACTTTTTCTAAATTGTATATCAAACAAATGTCATAAGCCCAAAATACCTTGTTTTGTAATGCATGATGAACGGCCATTCTTTTGGGGAGTCTTGCAAATTTTCACCAGAGGGAAGCAGAGATGTGAAATCTCAGTCTTTGCTCAGAAGGCTTGCTTAGATACTGCACAACATATATCCAGGATATGGCGCACATCCTGCAAGGAGTCCTGAGATTCTTACAAAATGTGGGAATTAAGGAAGGCAGCATTAACTCCAGCACTGTATAGTGTGCTGTATGATATATGGCATAAAAGGAGATTGGCATTTTTCAGTAAAAAAAAATGTGCAGTAGAATTGTTCAGTAGAAAACTAAGTGTGTGAGTGTTAAATGGTGACAAAAACTGAGTTTGTGTGTTTTGTGTAAAATGCATCATAGGAGATTTCCATTAAAAAAAAAAAAACACTAAAAAGAAAATGAATTCTTATCTTTAAAGTTGCTTCAGTTTTGAAATCTCTAAGTTCTCTGTGCCTCGCTTATGCTTCTTCCTGACCAAAACTTTTAGTGAGCAAAGCAGAGTTAAAGATGTATATAGGAAGAAGAAATAAAAAAAGGAACCCCAACAGGTTTCCTTTTTCTGGCAGCAGGAAGAGAAATGGATGATAGAAAAACTATTTCTAGTTTCAGAAAAGGGAAACAAAGGGTGAGTTGGAGGAGGGAGATTTAACAAAAAGGGTGTAAACCTAAAGGTTTTTTATCCTCCCCCCCCAGCAGAACTCTGAACTCTATAATATATATTTGTCTGGTATTTCTTATATCTCATTCGCTTGTTCTTTTGTTTAGCCGGAGTATGCAAATGTTTGCTTTTGGTACATTCCACCAAGCTTAAGAAAAATGGAGGACGGACCTGAATTTTGGCAGAAGCTACATCAGGTGAGTGTCATGCGAACAGTTCTTATTTGTAGTTTACCGATATATCTGTGCCAGATTAGAATGCAAAATAGCCCTTGGCTCTGCTCACCATTAACCTATCAGTAGAGTGGGGATTTAATCCTTAAATAGATGTTGGTAGGATTTAAGTTTGTTCTCTATGATATCATGATATCTAGATATCTATGATATATGAGTAATGAAGTGCTTAAAAATACTTTTCTGATATTAACTCATCAATGACAACAGGAATACAATGGGAAGAACTTAATTGCTGAGCGTTTTGGTAACTCTGCTATCCTGGTAGAAAATCATTAACATCTTGAAAAAAGCAGCAGTAAAATTTTGAAGTTACCGGTGGGGAATCAGTAGTTAAAACTTGATTAAGAAGCCAATAGACACGGTAGTAGTCTGTTTTACTGAATAAGCTGCTCTGTGATGAACTGAATTTAATTTGTTTGCTCCTCTCTGTAGCAGCTTTGGTGTTCTGTATGTATTTTTTCCTAGAATTCACTGCTAGAAATTTAAACTAGAACATAGGTCTGTTCAAGTATACCACATGCAAGCATGCATATGGGGGGTGTGTGTGTATATATATATATGTATACACACTATATATACATGCATTTTTCTTATAGTGTCTGCTCTCCTTTCAGCAGCTTTCCTTTTTACAGGAATTGCTTTCAATGTATAGGAGAGGGAGCGGTCTTCCTTAACTCAATGTTGTTCTGGCAACTATATTTAACTTTTGCAGTACAAAGCCACGCATAGCCAGCGTGGCTACAACGGCGTTGCGTTCACCATGCTTTCACAAAGCATGGATGGGTTATGATCCTTTCATATGGGGCTTCCCTTCCTCTTGTTAGGCTGGAAGCAGGTCCTCTACCCGTAGAAGAGTGAGGACTGAGAAAGGATAAATGGGAAGGCATAGAAGGAACGCTACAACTGCCACCTCTTGATTTCTGTATGTTACAGAAGGGACTGAGGAGGGAAGGGCTGAAGTGCAAGGAATGGCTTTGAGCATGTATGTTGGGAGTGCCTTATTGACTGGAACTTACTGGTTCTTTGCTGTGCTGCTCTAGGGTGCTTCTAGTCGGGGTTGGGAATAGATGCCTGGCTTTATGTACTGATGTAGATAGACTGATGCTGGAAGTGCAGATTTCCTAGACAGTGTTTTGTATGAAGAGAACTTGAAGGGAAAGGTGCTTGTGTGCAATTTCTCCCAAGAACTGAGCACCACTGCAGATCTCGTCTACTCTTTTCATGGGCAAGATGACATTTTCTTGATTTGTATGCCTCTGCTGATGAAGCACTAAGAAACCCCAAATCCTAAAACATAACTTGTTTCCATCCTCCCCACAAAAGCCTGAAAAAACCCCTACCATAATCCAGACCAAAACTCCATAGCAAAGCAAGGCACTGAATGGCACAAATTCCTCTCCCAGAGGAAACAACAAATGACGATCCTTAGTTGCATTGCTGTAGGGACTGCTGGGAAGTTCTTGAACCCTACAGAAGTAAGCCTGTTACATAACTAAAACATGTTATTTCACCTGCCTGATTCTTGACAGGGACAGGTCTGGGGTTACTTTGCTTTTTTGGCTGCTGAGGGCCAGTTTGGGGCACAACATGTATCAGTGCACAAATGAGATGACAGCACTGGGCCACAAAAAAATAAGATTTACTTTACTTTTACAGCTAATGTCAATTTATTCTAGCATTGCTGATGCATTATCATTATATTCTATTAAGCAGTACAAATATATGGCTGGGCAAGGAGTGCATCCTGATCAGCAAGGTATAAGTGATAAGAAGGTGAAGACTGGAGAGGTGGTTGCATTATGCCATTGATCGGCAGATGGGGATGCGTACAGTTTCTTGACTGCAACTGTTCCATGAATATTCCCATCAGTTCACTAAAATTAACACTGAAATGCTTTAACTGACAATCTGTCTTTTCACACAACATTTTAATGTTGCAATTATTCTATTTATACGGATATAAAACTTCCTTTTTGTTGACCTGCACATCTGACAATAATTAAGGAAATGTACGTCTTAAAAATCCCTCAAGCAAGTAATTGATTTTATTCAACTGCTTGTTCAGCAACATTCTTCAGAATATGCTGTCTTCTAAGGTTAGTTATGTGAGTTTTAGTGTTGGTGAAAATTGATAAGCAGATAGTTCTGATCTCAAGTTCTCACCTTTGTGAAGAATTTGCATGGTCCCACACAAAATAACCCTGAAGATTTTCTGCTGTACTGGCCCTTCTCCAGCTTCCATGGCCCACTTTATGTGGAAACACATTAAGGCTGACTGGATTGCAGGGTGATATCTGTTTCTGATGATAGATACCAGTCTTCTAGCTGTCCTACAGGAACTGTGACCCTCAGCTGCTTTGCTGCTTTTTTTTTTTTTTCCAGGCTGTTTGTTTTAAATTCTGGGGCCTTGGACTTCGGCTATAAAATTGGCCCTCTTCAGACTCTAACATGCAAACGAGAAATGTGAAAGGTGATAGGAAAGAGTTGCTTGAGGGATTTGGGACAGCCACTAGCTGGTCATTTGTCTCATCACCTGAACACTTTAGGGAAAAAGGAAACAAGATGGTGGTAAGGAAGTAAAGAACAGCATAAATGGTACGTTACTCTGTTACCCAGTGAAACTGGGAATTCCATGTGCATCCACAGTCTTGTAACACTTTCATCTTTTGGGATTATAGCAGGAATTGGCTGTGTAGTGAAACTGTGCTATAGGCAGTACAGCAAGGCTTTAGATGCAGTTGAGGGGTCCAAGATAGTCCATGATCTGAACTTACCCTGAGAGCATAGCGGATAGGATAACCCACTGAGGAACTGGTGATGTAAGGTGGTTTTCAGTGATATTCTTCACAAGTGAAGAGGGATTTCTTCTTGTAGAGACTATAGAAGTCGCCACTCTGTGATAATCGGGGAGCTGCTGTTACATTCAACTAGAAATATTTGTAAGTGGTGTTATTGTGTCATTGCAAACTGGGGGCTGTTGTCTCTGGCCTGGAACGGACATAATGGGCGAGATGACGGAACAATTGCTTTGCCAGTGCTGCATGTTCCCCCTAGTGGTATTTTTTCCTCCTCGTCCTCTTGTGACATCTTTTGATTACTGCCCAGGACGGTCAGTATGTCACAGGGTCACAGTGAGAAAAGTGTAACTGGAAGTTACAAGCCACAAGTGGAAGTGAGGGAAGAAGTTAAAAAATTAAGCCCAGACTATTCCATTTTCATATTGTTTTTCCATAACTACAAGTATCTTTGCATATTCTTGCTTGTAACAATCTTCTCTTTGGAAAAGTCAGCTTTCCAGTGTTATGCTGAAGTGTCTCCAGATGACGTAGAATTAGCTGATTGTTAGTAATACTGTCTCTGGAAAGCCTGGAAGCACAGAGGGTACTAGGGCACAAGGAAGTTTGGAGGGATGCATTGGAACTATTGCCATCTTGCTGCTAAACCGGCCAGTCAGCCATGCTTTGTGCGCTCTGGATCAGCTCGTAGTCTGCTCAAACTCAGTTGTGGTCTAGAAGACTAAGAAGGAGATGCAGAAGTAGCAATCTTCAACAGAGCCCTTTTCCTGCAGGAGCCTGGCTTTGCTGAAGGATCTTGGAGTGTAACTGTAGGTAGACTACTGCGTATTGAATGCTGCTTAGTAAAGAGGGCTAGTGGTATATTGCTAAGTACCGTTTTAGACCTCAGAGTTGGGGTTAAAAAAACGTCAGTAGGATCCTGGTAGGTCTTTTATGCTTTGCTAAACTTTGCCTTGTCTGCAGTTCTAAGCAGCATATGCCGGAGTATCAGATTGCCAATGATTCAGTAAAGCTTTTATACACAGTTGTTAGTTCCAATTACTCAAAATTTTAGCCTCTCAGACTCTCCTTGTGTGGTGTGTCTGGGGCTTTTTGTTTTGTTTTGTTTGCTTCCTGCCCTTTTGTGGAATTTTGGCCAAATAATACAAAATTTATTGGCCGTATTAGATGAATTAGGATTCAATTTCATACTAAAGCCTTTATAGCTTGGAATACCATTTTTGCCCCTCCCTCTCTTAGTAAAAGGCAACCTTATTTGTGCCTTCCCCCCAGCTTAAGAGAAGAATATAGCTGTCTGCTATCTGAAGGCATATTTGTAAAATAGCCTGTCATACTGACTGACGTTGTGATACATTTCTGTAATGAGAGGTTTCATATCAAAGCAGAAATGTAAGGAAGTTGAAGTGGTGTTGCCTTGGCAACCTCTGAATCTTGTGGTCTTTGTGGTAGCAATCAAACACTAATCAAGGACCCAATTCAGTATTCTTTATGTAGGCAAAATACCTATGGATTACAGTACATAGTTTGAATGGGAAGAGAAAACAAGACCTCCAGTTGGTTATATGAATAATGTTTGCCCTCTATATTGTGGAAGAACAAGAGAAAAATGACATGGTTTATAACCATGACACGGTGCAGTGAGTGCAGGTTTATGCACAAGAAAGGTCCCCAACATGCCACTGCAAGAGGATTTCCACTTGGGATCTGTGTGCAAAATTTGTTACTTGAATGCCTGGCATCCTTGTGTACTTTGAGTTCTTCTTACACTAGAGCAAGAAAACAATTAAACAGTATTTTAATGTGTGTTTTGAAGAGTAATAGTAGAGACCCATTTCTGTGAACTTTGCTCACACGAGTAATTTTTATGGTAACAAGCAGCCTACTGACTCTAGCATCTAGCTGTTTGATGTGAGTTTCTGTGAAGGGCCACATCAAATGGCAGAAAAATCAATGGTAAGATTTACACAGAAGTATATGGGAGTTTGACTGGCTAAATCATTCCGACTGACAGATCTGGAGCTGTTCATCAGTCACTTGTGAATACTTTGTTGATCTAATTCTTTCTGATCCCATGTGCTTTCTTCTTGCATTGAGACAATGTAATCATGTAGAAACATATTTGGAAAAGAACAGAAGGAAAAAGAGTGGGTCAAGTTCTGGGCTTTTTTGCCAACATGTTAGGATTTTTAAGAGATAGTGCCATCCCTTAACCATTTTGCTTTCTGTTGAAGCAACCTACAAATCTGTTGTGGACTTCAAGAAACAAATATCTTCAAGTAGAAGAGATTGCTTTTGCAGGTCTTAAAAAAAAAAAGACCTTCCAGGGGGATGGATTGTCATTTCCACAAAGCAGATGAGGACCTCCAAAGGGATTGTGTGAAGAAATTTGGTTTGCCAGGGAAATCCTCAGGGTCAACAGAAGCTCCAGACTCATCTTACATAACTTGAGGCGGTGACCCAGGGAAGGGTACTTGAGGAGTTCGCAGTTTCCTTCCATCTTTAACATGGAAAAGGAAAAGGGTAACTCCCAGATCATGACTTAGACAACCTACAGAAGCACCCTTCTGGGAGGCTTGTCAGCCTTCATTATTCAGGAAGGGAACCTTAGGGATGTCAGGAACCCACCTTGGCTGCTTTAGTTCATAAACATTAGTAAGAAGAACCCAACACTAAATCCTCAGCATGCTGTATGCTGGTTTAGGCCAGTATTGTGTTCAAGAGGGGCAGAAATGCAGAATTCTTGGAGATGTGAGAACAGGAGGCCCGATGGAGGCAGGGCAGGAAGAAAGGACCTTAGAGAAGGCACAATAACCCCTGAAACCGCAAAATGAATAATACGGTAATAAGCAGGACCTATGTTGTAGTGTGACCATTCCTCAGCAGAGAATGGTGCTCAGAAATTTAACAATAAAACAGTCACTTGCGAAAGTAACATCTCTTATTTTGCAACAAATAGTACATAATATACAGCAGCAGATGAATAACATTTTCATAGTTTAGCCGCATATAAACAGCTGTTATGGTTCAGATGAGAGACCTGAGCTCTGATAAATGAGAAGGAACATCAATTTCATACCTTGTTAATGAAGTATTTACACACTTTTAAATATTTTTTCTGCAGTTTTATATAACTCATCAGTGTAAAAGTGACTATACCTGTTAATTAACATATGTAGCATGACTGTTTTTAATGTCTCCTCTGAGTTGTAAGAACACAGAAATATCACACTTTTAAAATTAATTCAAAATAGAATACTTTGGTTTCTGACTGTGTATCTGCACATAACTGGAATTTATGTCTTTGTTCTATTTATTCTTGCACGAATACTGAAATGGTAGTGCTAGACTAAGGGGCTGGGTTCACTCTCAAAGTCTCCATCAGGAGGAGTAGGGATCAATGCATGTTACGTTGGTGTCCATCTCACCGCAGCATTAGAGCCAGGTGCTAGCAAGACTTAATATATATTTTATATTGGTGGAGTTGTACACCTGCTTAACTTTCAGCCACGTATAATGGTTTGTGAGACTGACCTGATCTCATGCTTGCTCTTTCATGGGATGGCTGGCATATCAGATGGGGTGTATGGGAATAAAATGGAGGTATCTTTGTACGGTTGCATTGTAACCTACAGTAGATATAATAAGGCAAAGGATGTGAACTGCTTCCAGCCCATGCTCTCTATTATAGTCCTAGGTGTTATTTTAGGAAGTCGTGATGTGGCAATTGTAGGGATATCTGTTCTAGCTCTCTGCTCTGCCCCTCTTCCAGCCTGATGGTACCAGTTAGGCTCCAGTTAAAAGCAATCCTGTTCACCCAGAAATCTTTACATTTTTTTTGCTCAATGGTACTGTTTCAATTGAGGCAAATAGGCAAGAATCAACACCACTGAATAAGCTTCCACTTTATTTTAAACATCTAAGTTCTGTCCTTTGGATAGTTGGCTATTTCTTTTCTACCCCTCAGGCCTTTCCCAGGCTTGTAATGCCAGGTGCTACCTTGAACTGACCATATTTAGATCCCATCCAGCAGCGATAACACATCTTGCAGCAAAACATCTCTATTGTAAGAACACTGTTACACAGCTGCTAAAACTACCCCTCAATTCTCAGAACAAATAGAAGAAACCCAAAAGGCTTTGCTGCTGTGTGGTTTACTGGATGAGAGTGCAGGGCAACTTTTGTCAGAGACTTAACAGTGAGCTGTGCATGTTCAAGGCCTACTGAGGACTGAGGTCTATTGATCCCTAATGCTCAGCCTACGAACGATCGAAGCTGTGGGGAAGGCATCTGCTGCGGCTTCACACATTGCATTCGGGCTGAACAAGGATTTCATCTTTCCCAAGCCACCTGCAGAGTACGATTACTCATATCTCCAGAGGTGAAGTAGATTCCCCACTTGTTGTTTCTTGTTTGAAATCTTTTTCAGGATAATGGAGGGTCCAATCATTTCTCCCTGTGGTAATACACATAATGTCATGACATGAAGCTGAGGGGGATAGACAAAGTGCAGGAAAATATTGTGAGGAAATAAAATCGTAAGAGACTGACAGATTCCAAGTAAAGGACCAAACCATCCAGGGAGATCAATGCAAGGTGCATATTCATGAGTGTGTAATGATCTGTGAAGATACCTTAGACAGCTCAGGGACTAGGAGCAGAATGGCCACCTCTAAGTATGGTGCTTAATTCAGGTTAAAAACTATCTCACAAGGACTAGTTACTTAACATGACTGTTCTTTCAGGATTCAAGCAAATCACCTACAATAGCAGGGTACGTTTTATGTAGATGTACTCCCTTCTTACAGGGGAAGCATAGGTTCCATATGACCAATGTCTTAAAAATTTTGCATGCTGCCTTGCTAAAATCTGAGGGTCATTTTAGCTTTCAGTTTGGATATGAAAAACAAACAAGCTGATTTCAAACCTTTCATTGTTAAAAGCTTCACGCACAATAAATCTTTCTGTTTACATATAGGAAGCATCTAAAAAGCCTTATTTTCTAACGGAAAGATCACAGAAACAGATTGTGGGGATTCAGTGACAATGCATTCTCTGCTTTATTGCCACAGATTCAATTGACTAAATAGTGCTTAAGCACTGTATAAGTGCTTCTTGCTATTTCTGTGTGAACAAAGACAGTACTATTTAATTTGTATGGCTTTCAAATAGATACAGCACGTTACCCAGAGCAGTGGATGCTTTGCATCCATTGTTGTGAGTCTTAGAGCTTGTAGAAGGACCTAGGGGATAAAACTGAATCCCATTTCTTTTCCAGGAAAGTCACTTTTTGGGGGCGGGAATTAAGTGGGAGTGGCACAGTTCATATAAATTAAGCAGTTGGTGACATACCTCAGAAAATTGTTCTTTCTGTGTTTGTGAGGAATTGAAAAAGTAAGCTAAGTGCTTCCAATTTGGAGATAGTGGTCATCTTAATTAAAGAATTATACTAGGGTGAACCTGAACCATTGGAATGGCATATCCTACCATTACATGATGAAAGTAGAAAAGAAAAATAATGATCATTGCTGTGAACACAGGAACAAATTTCACATTTAATAAAAATAAAATTAATAAAAATAAAATTTAAATTTAACATTAACCTGTGCTTATGCTAGAGGCAAAACCAGCCAATTAAAAAACTAAGTCAACTCTATGACATTTTTTAAATGCAATTTTCAGAGTATAGGAAGCCAAAGGAAATTTACATTGAATCTGTCCCACTAGTGAACCCTTGTTACATGTTTGAAAGGCAGGTAAATTAATCATTACTTCTTAATATTTTACAGATAAAGAAAATAAGGAAAAAAAGACAGGGAAGTAAGAGTTTATCATCTGGTTTTGCATTAAATACACTTCAACATGTCATCCTTATTTGTACCTCTCATGACTTCCCGATAACATAATAAAAAAAAGCATTAAGAAGTAATGTTGCTGTGACTTGAGTCATGTTGCCACACAGAACAGTATTACATTTTTGTTTTTTTACTGCTATATAAATGAAAAAATTCATAGTTTGTAATGCAACACAGTGAGACTGTTTAGAATTGTTCATGTGCATTTTTTGAAGGTAAATGTGTGTTCATGCATATGCATGTATATTATTATTTATTTACATATGTGATTGGGATCATGTGAAAGGAAATTATTCTTGAAAAGAGAGAGGAGGGAATAATGCACAGTATTACCAAACTAACTAAATACATAGGAAAACAGAATCACAGAACTGTTGAGGTTGGAAGGGCCCTCTGGAGGTCAAAGTCCCCCTGCTCTAGCAGGGACACCTAGAGCTGGTTGCCCAGGACTATGTCCAGATGGCTTTTGAATATCTCCAAGGATGTAGACTCCATGACCTCCCTGGGCAACCTGGACCAGTGCTCAGTCACCCTCATAGCAAAAAAGTGTTCTCCTGATGTTCAAAGAGAACCTCTGGTGTTTCAATTTGTGCCCATTGCCTCTTGTCCTGTCACTGGACACACTCAAAAGAGCCTGGATCTGTTTTCTCTGCATCCTCCTTTCAGGTGTTTGTATGCATTGGAGGTATTCCTGCCCATGGCAGAGGGGTTGGAACTTAGATGGTCTTTAAGGTCCCTTCCAACCCTGACAATTCTATGGTTCTCCTGCAAGCCTTCTCTTTTCTAGGCAGAACAGTCCCAGCTCTCTCAGCCTTTTCTCATAGGAGAGATGCTCCAGTCCCTTAAGTTTTCATGGCCCTTCATTGCACTGTCTCCATGTCTTTCTTCCATTGGGAAGCTCAGAACTGGACACGGTACTCCAGGTGTGGACTCTCTAGTGCTAGGTAGAGGGAAAGGATCACCTCCCTTCACCTGGTGGCAGTGCTTTGCCTAATGCAGCCCAGGCCACACTAGCCTTCTTTATGGCAATATCATGTTGCTGGCTCATATTCAACTTGGTGTCCACCAGGCACAATACATCTCTTTCTGCCAAGCTGCTTTCCAGCTGGGTGGCACCCAGTATTTACTGGTGCAGGGGGTTGTTCCTCCCCAGATGCAGGATTTGGCATTTCTCTTTGGACCTCATAAGAATCTTGTCAGCACAATTCTCCAGGCTCCATCGTCTGCATGTTCCAGTTTCTCTAAAATATGGTCAACATTTTTACTATCTTACTAGTCTTTGACAACATCAAGGGGAAAAAAACCCCAACAGCCTCACAACCTTACAAATGGAAATACAACCTTACTCCTTACAAATATATACTTTCCAAGAAATGGTGACCTCTAAATCTATGGTTTATTCTTTGACAAAAATACAGTATGTGTTCTTAGCCTATTTGCAGTTAAATATTTTCCATTCTGAGCTATGGCAAATTGCTATACTCTTGATGTATTTTGTTGGTTTCAGCTAGTGCGTCCAGATTCCTGACTGTGTAGTACTTGTTTGCCTAAACAGCACGTGTTTTTCTCTGCTTAAATAGGACTAATTACTCTTCCTTTCCTTTGCCTCATTTGGAGTTAGAACATATTGACTAATATTTTAATGACCTTTTAGGCCTGCCTGTGAAGTGAGCCACTTCTAGTAAGAAACCAGAGTGTGAAGACACTGAACACAGTTAATTTAGTTCTAGTTGATCTTATTGACTGTGTTCTTATAAACTAGTGCTATGCTCCTGCATATTTGTGTGCTCCTTCTTTACGTTCTCTTCGTGCCATATGCACATTAAAAACCAGTGATGGAAGAAAAAAAAGTTTGAGTTACAGGCTGAACTCCAAATTACAGCTTTTCTGAAAGTGTCGTAGATCATGTTTAATAGCCTGTGGATCAAAATGAAACCCAATATACATCACAAGGGAACTCAATAATTGAAGCATCCTGGGAATTTTCAAGAACTGAGGTCACTAGAAGTTTCATCCTGTTCTCCGTTTTTACCTGAATAAAAGCTGCCTCCTCCCACTCTCATCTTTTAATTTTGTAACAAATGATAATAGTACTTTAATGCACCAACTTAAATTATTTTCTGGCATCTGGGGGGAACAATGTGCTCCATTTTTCTTTCCCTACCACATCCCAATTTTCTGTGAAATGAGAAAAATGGTCTTTCAGAGTGTCTCCAGTACACTCGGCTCATGATGATCTCCTGTCTGGGCTGGATGGCTGCAGGCTGGTCTCACAGGGACACTGAACCTGCTCTCTGGGTCTCTGAAGCTGGTCTGCATGTCAGTTCTGAATTTTCTCCTTTCACATGAGACGCTCTGGGGGCTCTCTGAAGGATCCTAACCCGTCTCTTGGTATAAGAACAAAATAATTTGCAACCCTGGGGCTGCGCTCATGGTGATGTGTGGGTATGGGGAGGATGTGTGTTCTTGTCTTAGGAAAACAGCAGTCACTGAAGGGTTTTGTGGACTCAGTGCTCTGTGGTTTGCACAGGGGATAAATTCTTTTCCTGTATGAAGGTGGTAGAAGGAAAGTTGGCTTTTGCATCATGGTATGACAGAAAAAAGAACTTGGAATGAAACCATAGGAAGCCTAGCCAAATTGAGACCCTTGGGCCTTTCTTGAGTTGTGATCATGGGGCCTCTTGCCAGGGCTGCAGAGTGTAATTGTAGCAGAACTAGGCTTGTGTAGGGCATGCTGGCTGATCCAGAGCCCTCAGGGTCAGAGGTAGGGAGGCAGCTCTGTAGCTCCCATCAGTCCTGTTTTCACAGTGAGCAACGGTGTTCTTTGAGGACCATCATTGTTTTACCAAACTGTGGATCCCCGTCCCTGTGAGGACTTTGATGGGCAGTTTAGAGGATCTCAGGAGTTTTGTCTTTTCCTTTATATGATGGGAGTTTGAAGTGAATGGGTTTGATGGCTGAAGAATGCAAATGAGAGGAAAAAAAAACTTTTAGGTGAGCACTTGGAGTGAACATTGATCAAGAAGGGAGGAAAAAAGGTGGTGAAAAAATAGCTTTCCGCACTGAAATAGCCTTGTCTATTTTCCCTTTAGATATGCTCATAAGCTATCATCAAGTTCCCTCTCATTCTTTTATTTCTAAACTAAATAGATATACATCTTTAAGTCTTCATTAGCCATTGAATCATTTCTGTGGCTGTCATCAGCATCCTTTCCAGTTTTTCATTATCGTTTGGAAAAAAAAGAACATCTGAACTTTGCATTGTTTGCCAACACCTGGGTTTCCACTACTGCATGTAGAGATAAAATTACCTCCCTAATGCCTGTGCACTTTTTTATAAAAGCGTGGATCGTGCTAACTTCTTTCTGCTATTGTATTTCATTGTCATATATATTGTGATGGTGAATGCTGAAATGAAAACTTTTCTTGTGTGTATAAATGACTATTTCAAGAACGAAATAAATTGTCAAGACATCTTGTTTTTTTTAAAATTTGGGGGTTTTTTTGGTTTTGTTTTTCCCCCCTCATTGGCTCATGAAAAACAGACTAACATCCCAGATTAACCAGCAGTCCTAGGATCTGAGGATCAGTGTTTAAGAGCAGCCCCTGATTGTTTTAAAGCATCTACATAACTGACCTAATGACAAAACTTTGTAGTTTGTCTCCTGACAGAACTTTTTAAAACTCTGATGTACAGTGAAAACAATTGCAGAGAAGTAATTTTTTTTTTTGCCAGGAAGGATTCTTGGTTTCTGATATGTGACCTGAAAGCTCATATGAATTTTGTTGTATTGTTGACTGCTACAGTCTTTTCAGAGTCACGGTTTTCAGGATAGTCATCCATTCTTTTTTCCTACGTGGACAACTTACCTTTTGGCTGTGTTAAAAAAGCCATTGCTAGGCTGAGTTTGAGCACTCCAGGTCTATGCGATGGCTTGTCTTCCTTCAGTTTCTCCCTTTGCAAGTCTCTCACTCGCAAATAGTATCAGCTGTCCTTTACTGACTTCCAGAAAGCCAACAATTGAGGATTAGCATCAAGGCTAATCCTGATCTCTGTGGAGCCTCACTAGCAGCAACGTTTGATTGATGCTCTATTTACTACATGTGGACATATGCTAGTTATTCAAATCTTGCTTAGTTTTACTGTATTGCTATTTTGTGGTCGTAATTTTTGGTGCTGTTGCTGTGTGAATTGCTCCTGCTATTTTTCATTTAAATGGGTTGTGTAAGGCTTTCTTATTAGTGCTTTAAGTGCAAGTAAATCATCAAGAAAACTCGTAATATCAGCAAAATAATGAAGGCAGGCTGACCCCCCAAAAATGGTGTTTGGCAAAGATATAAATGTAACTGAACAGGAAAGATTAAATTTTAAATCTGTTTCTATCAATCTTCAAATGACTCTATATCACTCTTTAATTCATTATAAATTAAACCAGTATGAGTGCTTCTTTTTTTAACTTTATCTTCATACTGGCTTGAGCATCCTTGTTTCACTAGCTCTACCTCCTTCCCACTTCTAATACTGGTGCTCCAAAGATTCACTGAGCATTTTTTAATCTTGGCTACGTACCATCCAGGCCTCAATAGATCTTTAACGTTGCAGTGGCTGCTGATGGCTCAGAAAGTTCATCAAGTGGTAGGAATCCCTCCCTGCAGAAACTGAAAGCTTATTATTGAACACTTCTGCTTTGCCTGCATTTTTAATGATTAACCGTAGATAGGGCTTCACTTGTCCCTAAAGTACATACTAAAGGGTTTCTTCTTTCCTTAGTCTTGTCAGTCAAGGATTTATCTTCCTGCCGATACATTTTCTGCATGTCACATTTGTATTGATTGCCATCTGATCCACTTCCGCCTTTCCACTTGTTAAATATTGCTTTGCTATCTTTGCTTTGCCAATAGACCAAGATAGGCTTTTAGATTAAGCTGTCTTCTTTCTTGGTTGAAGTATTTGAGCTTTTGGCCATCTCATCTCTTCTGAAAGAGCTTTAAGCTTTCATCTGTCTTTTCCACGTGAAGTTTTTTAGAAATTAATTCTTTTGAAATACTCTTTGTGATTGGGGCCAGTCCCCTACCTTTGGCTGCAGTGAGGGTGGTCAGGTTCTGATCTGTTCGCAGAGGGAAGTGTGCTGATTTATAGACCCATGATTAATTTCACTGTGCCACGATATGGTTGAAATGAAGATGTGTCACACTGGGTCTTCACCACCCCTGCTGGAGAGTCGGGACAGAATGCATTGCTGTACAGAACTGATTATTGTCTGAGATGGGGACTGTCTGGACATGCCAAGTCAGCGCGTGTAGGAACTGGAAGCAGCGCCTGGGGAAGGAACAGCCGATGCTCAGTATCTGTGTGTCTTGGCTGCTTGAATAATGCCGCAGTTCCATCGATATACGCAGTTTTCTACAGAGATCCTGGATGTAGCATCTGTGCTTGTGAATCAGGTTAATTTTTGCAGTCCACAGTAGCTGTCAGGTAGTTGTGTTGACCTGGAGGGCTCACCGCTCAAGCTGCCAAAGCGCTCTGCTGGAAGTGGTTAGCTGTGGTGGTTAGTACCTGGCTGTAGGACCTGCCCAACTCTAGATGCCATGTATGAGAAATCTGCAGTGTTGGTCGCTGCGTCAGGGCTCAGAGCTCGAGTCCAGCCGGCTGAAGAGCTACACGTGCATTTGGGATTGCATCTGGAGCGCAGCTTTTCCAGGAGAGGTTAAGGCACAGGCAGTAGTAAAGCCAGTGACCATTTGGGGGCACCAGAACAACAGTAATGTGTGGAACTCCTAATTAGCACCCATGCTGTTCATGTCTGTTTGGTGCAGTTCGGCAAAAAAACCCTGGGTTTGAAGAAGGGACGCAATTTCTTCCAGTTGTTAAATCAACATAATTTCCTCAGTCATACTGCCATCTTTGTTTTGAAGGCATGAGCTATTAAAGAATATCCTATAGCAAGCATGAATTATCTCCTACTTTCCAGGCAGCACTGGTTCACTCTTGCTTGCTTCCTTTCTCTCTCTCTCTTTTCTCTCTTTCTTTGTATAAAATGATGTATTGCTTACAAGATTTAGACTAGAAAGTTGTTTTGAATAAGGTATTTTGAATAATTATCACTGAGAGGTCAGTCTCTAATAAAATATGAACTTGCATGTAAAGATTTTACAGTTCTCTTCTTCCTGGGTATTTGAGTGTTCTATATGGGGTCTGAAGCCAGTAATGTTTGAGGAGTTAGTATACGGTTTTAATAGCAGCTAAGTAGTGGGGTTTTCGTGCTTTTGTTGTTGTTGGTTTTGTTTTTTGCTGAGTGATAGTTCAGCTGATGATCTGAATTCTCATGTGAAGGGATACCTAAAGACATTCCTTCTGGCTAATTGCTCGATTTGAATTTTAGCATTGTATAAAAGTAACTATAGGTTACTGGTAAGTCATGGTGTCGAAGTATGTTTGTTTGTTCCTTGACCTGGCCTCACAAGAAAACGGGAGGAAGGTGGTATTTTTCCATTTCAAAAGAAGGCTCTTGTACTGTCTACAGGCAAAGGCTTCTTCCAAGTGCCTCAGCATCTCCTGAAATTCCTCCTGCTAATCTTTGATGAAAATTTACGGTATTATTATTTAATATTGAAGGTACGACCCTGTTTCGGTGAAGATATGTTTTCTGTTCTGTTTTAGCCTTCTATAGTTCCTTAGTGTGAAGATAATGAGTTTCGGTCTGTTGAGTCACAGCATGCTTTCTGAAAGGCAAGGCTACTAGCCAAGATCTGGCCTTGCTTGGCAAAGTATTGTCCAAGTTATCCTGAGTCATCTGCAACGATCAAAACATAAAGCTGCCGGGGACTTTAATCCCCAGTGGTACTGGTGGTCTTCCTTTGTCCAGTTGTCTTATTGATTCACTGGCCTTTAAGTCCCTGGATGAATCTTGAAGCACAGTTAGAATGTGGGTTTACTTATAACAACACGCCATTTACTTTGTAAGTGAAACACTTTGCAAATAGTATTTCTGACAAAAAGTCTTGACAAAAACAAAAAAAAAATCAGACAACAGTGAAAGGAATATAGCATTTGAAAACCTGGAAAAGACACAGAGACTTCATGAGACTTGATGAAAAGGCTCCTTGCCTGAAATCATGTTGCTTTTTTGCACTAAGTAATTTGGGCTGAAAAAGATGTTACTTCACTATGCAGGCCTTTCTTTATATCCCTAGACCATTGCAGTCACAAACTGCTAGAAAACAGTGGCGTAATGAAACATATGTCTTTCATCAGGAATCAGCATCTGGAAATTCCTGCCTTTTCAAGTTCATGAAGCCTAAGGTCTTCTAAAAATGATGAAAAAAACCTGTTAATCCTACTGCTGCTTAACTTTAAATCGGGAAGTCACTCTTTAAATTTGTGCAGTTTCTTAACGCATGCACTAGATGGTGATCAAAAGCAGCCCAGGTTGCACGCTCTCTTCCACTTCCCAAAGTTAGAGTTGAGAGTGGAAAATTAAAGCACATGAGACTGACTGTTTTTCTTGCCAAGCTTTAAAACTTTTTTTCCCTGTCTGTGAATGATTAATCTATTTAGCAGAATCCTCTTAAAGATTAAGGTAGAAATGAAAGTGTTTCATGGTCCTACTAAATTAATGTGTCCTGTTGGAACTGTGAATTTTAAGTCAATTTTTGATAAACACATAGGAAGTACTTCTGTCTGTGTGATCACAAAATAGTCATAAAATATCCCATAACTTCAAACTGAGTTTAGTGTTGTTTCACAATACAGGAATACAAATACACCAGGTCTTAAAGAGTTGCTACAGACTGAAACACAGTCTCTGCAGGTACAAATTGATTACCAGCAGCTAATATAAGGTCGTAGTGGAAAAGGGGATGCACTACTCTGAAAATACGATTTCAGATTTTTATAAGATCAAGAACAAACCAAGGAGAAATTATTTCCATACCGCCCACCCTGAAATTCTAAAAGCTGCTCTAATCCTGTACCTTGGGAATGCTACTGGCTTCAGAGGGAAAGATTGCCAGATGTATTTTGGACTCTAACTGGAAAAATGCATTCCACTGAAGAGAATCAGTCAAAGTTATTCCTTTTCCTAAAAAAATCAAATATAATTTTCAGGAAAGAAGGCTGATAGATGGACTTAGACAGATTAGGGTCATGGGGAAAGCTGTGTGGAGCGATGGTAGGTAGAAGATATCAATGGTGCAGTGTTTACACCTGGGAGTGTAAGATGCCGTTGTACAACACACTGGACCTCACTACAGCCATTACAGGCCAACATCGTAGTTATTCAAATAAACAGCTGAAAGACGGAGAGCGTCACATAAATAGTAAATCTTAAGAGCTGAGAGTTTTCTTTTTTGTGCTCTGTGTACATCTGTAAGAAAGATAGCGGAAGCCTGTCTCAGGACTAGTGCTCAGAGCCACTCTCATGTATACATCCTTCTTCTGGCAGGGTTAACCACCTGATGGAACCACCTTTCTTGCTGCTCCAGAGGTCCCACTGGAGATGACAAAAGAGTGCTTTGAAGATTCACGTGTGGAAAGATGGAGGAAATCTGATGGTGCTTGGAGCAATGGCATGGTTTAAATTAGGCTTAAATCTTCATTTTCTTCCTCCTGAGCAGAACACAGACACTCTATGCTCAGGCCTTATCCCCAAAGTGGGATAAGGAGATGGCCCTTTGGGCAATATCCTCAAGTTAAATACTTGCAACTCTTTGTGATTTCTCTGAGGCAGGCACTGAAGGCCCAGATCATCAGCGGTTAGGAAGCTAGCTAGTATATAAGTATCTGCTGACAGGCAATTGTAGGGTTAAAGAGAGTAAAAGGACATTTGATGCAGCTACAATATGTTTTACACTGGTGATCCGTGTAGCAATGAGGAAATGCATGGAAAAGCAAGATTCCAGACAACTGAGTTGATGATATGATTCATACACTGACTTTTTAACTCAGTACTCAGCCTGGTTATAATGAGAATCATCTGAGGGAAGGAAAACAATAGCAGTTTGAAGCTTGTAGGAGGACATAGCCTGCAGCCATGCTAGATGCAGAAAGTCAATTGCTCCATAGGATGTTGAAGATTGTGCCACTTGCTAGATGGAGGTTTTTCTTTGGCTTGTCTTTTGGTGTTTGTGGTTTTTGGAGGAGCCAATGTAAGTCTGACTTTTGTTCTAAATTGGTCCTACATGGCTGTGTGTGTACACTTGCATGCATGTAATGTATGCATGCAATTAATCTGTGGATATATGGAAAATGAATCTCCGCATGTACACATAGCTTGGCGGCAGTGCACCAAAGGGATTTGTATGCACTAAATTTATAAAAATTGGCTCTGAAAATAGAAGGGAAATAGCGTCAAGAGAGCTGAGGTACACCCTTAGTATGGTGTTAGCACGTATTCTCACAACTGTTCTTGGTTAAAGATGGCTCTTCCTCAAACAGAGTCAGAAATGCAAACCTCACATTGTCTCATTCTCTGCATTTTAAGTTTTTGATCTTAGAGAACTTAATATATGATAGGATAATGAGGTAAAAGCATATGTGGATTTAATACTAGCCTGAAGTTCTGTTTCAAGTTCTTGCAAGATGAACCTCCACCCCAAAGACAAGAGTTTTCTAATGATCAGTGTGTATGTGTGTGACCAATGGGATGCTCATGGGATGAAACACAAATGAATTCTTTTATATAGAAAATGATTCAAAGCACATATTCCCACCATTTCAGTGCAAGTTGTCAACTGTCAATTGTCAACCACAGAAAAGATTTCAGAGCAGTGGCAACACAGTAAAATGCCAGAAGGTGGCTGAATCCAGGTGCCCTCAGGACCCTGGAGTATTCCTCCTTTTCCAGCCCAGTAGGTATGAGGCCACTGTCCTTGGGTACAGGGAGTGCACATATTCCAGTAGGTGCACACGTGCACACCTGCATGCACACACACACACACACAAAATACATGATATGCACACAGATGGCTGCACAGATCAACACAGAGAGCAGCGCCTTTACTGGCACCCCCATAAACACCTAGAAGAGTCATACATACATGAGCAGTATGAAAAACCGAATTCTCTTCAGCTGATAAAGACTGAAATCTTGTGGGGTAAATATATGCACATTATGGCCTCTCCAGTAGCTGGTCTTAGAAATTGAGAGAGGTTGCAGGTACTCAGATGCAGGCTTGTCCATCTTGAAGTTCAGACATCCACACAGAAGAAAAAAATATGATTTAATAAGAATAAAGGACAATCTGCAGTGATCAAGTGCAGGGTTCAGCTAGGTGAGTACTGACCATTAGATCACCCACCCTGGTCTAGTGGGAGGTGCCCTTGCCTGTGGCAGGGAAGTTGGAACTAGATCGTAGAATCATAGAATGGCTTAGGTCGGAAAGGACCCTAGAGGTCATTTAATCCAACCTCCCTGCCATGGGCAGGGACGCCTCTCAACTAGACTAGGTTGCTCAAGGCCTCATCCAACCTGGCCT
>JAVSBS010010309.1:32341-51601 GCA_033124195.1 Coracias cyanogaster
TCTAAACCCACTCTCCTTCAATTTAAAACCATTTCCCGTTGTCCTGTCACTGGACACCCTTGTGAAAAGAACTTCTTCCTAAGATCTAGTCTAAATCCACTCTCCTTCAATTTAAAACCATTTCCCATTGTCCTGTCACTGGACACCCTTGTGAAAAGTCCCTCTCCAGCCTTCCTGTAGGTTCTCTTCAGGTTTTGGAAGGCAGATATAAGGTCCCCCTGGAGTCTTCTCTTCTCCAGGTTGAACAATCCCAGTGCCCTCAGCCTATCCTCATAGCAGAGATGCTCCAGCTCCTGGATCATCTTTGTGGCCCTCCCCTGGACTCCTTCCAACAGATCTATGTCCCTTTTATGGTGGGGACACTGGAACTGGATGTGGTATTCGAGGTGGGGTGTCACAAGAGCAGAGTAAAGGGGGAGAATCACCTTCCTTGATCTGCTGGCCACACTCCTCCTGATGCATCCCAGGATATGGTGCAGCTGCACGAGCGCACTCATGGCTCATGTTGAGCTACTTATCAATCAACACCCCCAAGTCCTTCTCTTCAGTGCCACTTGCAACCAACTCTGTACCCAGTCTGTAATTGTGCCTGGGATTGGCCTGACACAGATGCAGGACCTTGTACTTTGACTTGTTGAACCTCATGCAGTTTGCATTGGCCCATTTCTTAAGTCTAATGATCTTTAAGGTCCTTTCCAACGCAAACCATTCTACGATCATCAATCTGTATCTGACTACCCTCTCTTTTCCCACACTTGTTCCTCCTCAATCCTCCTCAACCTATCTCTGTCCATACCTTTGGTCTTTCATCTAAGCATCTCATAGTATGTTTTCTGTAGTACCAGCATTTTTCCCCTCTTCATCATAGTAAGTACTGTTCCCTTTGCCTGGCATACCTGTGAGAGTTTTTAATTGATTCATCTTTGTGGGTTTCACACTAGGGGCAAGTGTCATCCTCCGATAGTCAGAGGAGTTGTCAAGGTGATTTGTTCCATTTTCACTGATCAGGTTATCAGGGTTCCTCTGCTTGTTGTCATTCTTCTGACCCTTGCTTGGTCTTTGTGTTCTCTGTAGTTAGCATTTAATCCCATCACCTAATGCACATTCACTATGTTAATCGCTGGAGGAGCACTTGGTTCCCCTTGATTCTCCTTGTACTCTGGATATTCTCCCTCTGTACTGTGACTGGTGCAGCTCTTGGGTCTATCCAGCAGTTCCATAGCCTAGAAACGGCAGAGAAATGTGGGTTTTGATCTTAAATCTTTGATGTAAGGTAATCTGTCTGCCTAGACTTCATCTTGCTTTGCTTTAACCATCTAAAACTTAGGCAGAGTCTTCCACTGGAGCCCATAAAAGAGGAGAGAAGCTTTTCAAAATGGAGCTCATCTACCTTAGATGCCTCCTCTAGGATAAATTAAATCACTCTCTAGAGGTGCCTCTTTTTCTCTGTTAATTAAAGCCTCAGCCTGGAGGGCTAGTTTAGGCCAGATGTCTAACTTCTAGACTGCCAAAATGATGGGAGTTGAATCCTGCTTTCCACGCGTTACCTTCGGTGCTGGAGGCCATGTCTCTGGGTAATACATGATGTACAGTTCAACACACCTAACACTTCCTCTCACCTACTGTTATCCGTGAGACTCAAACAGAAATAAGCAACTACCATCTGTAAACAATGAAGATCTTGATGGAAAAATATTGTTAAGGATCAATATAAGTCAGTATGTGGAACTGAAACTTGGAAACTGTCGTCTATATTACTTATGTGTGTGGCATAAAGAAGCAACCAGGGTTTGGCTTTCTGTGATCCCTCATGTCCTCACTAAGTCTTCACCAACAGTTAAGGTCACACCAGTCAGCAGCCCTAGGTGTGCGCTGTGGATGCATGGAGTGCTGACCGCTGGAGGAGCTGTCATCTGCACTACAAGCAGGACACTCTGCATTGCACCCTACAGCCTGAGTACAGCTGTGGTGCCTCCAGGAAGGAAACCACTTTGACCCAAATGGCGCCGAGTGTGTGTGTATGTATTCTGCAAGAGTATTTACAGGACAGATTTGCACTAAAAATACCCTGTCCTGCTCACTAACTCACTGAGGTACCTGAGTGATGTCTAGCTTTGGCATAGAGTTGTGATTAAGATCTTGGCCGTTATTTCCTTTCTGTGTGCCTCAGTTCCACCCAGAGATTAAGATGGAAGTGATAGTGTTTCCTCTCTTATCTATGAGCGACATTGAAATGTGGGGATGGAAAGCACTGGAAAACTCCAGAATAGAGTAATTTTTCACTTAGGAGTATGACTCCTTTTTCTTTTCCCTGACAGTAGCTACTTCCTAACTTGACTTCCTGCTCCTTACCTGCCTAGTGCATGAGTAGAAGATGGATGTGGCTTTAGGAGTATCAGGTTTCTAAGACAAATGAGAAAGTTAATAAATTATGTAATTCAAACGGAGCTTTTGATTTCTTAGCTGTGTTGGTCCTGGCAGAAGAATGGAAGGAAGGTCTACAGCAGCATGAAGGAAGATCTTAATGAAATATACAATAATATAGTCATGATAGAGAAAAAGAAGTGTTTCTATCCCCAGATAGTTAATTTCATTGGAAATTATATTATTTAATTGTCAATGCACAGTAATTACAACCCGTGTAATACTAACTACTATTGGCAACAAGGCTCACAAGGACACACAATCTAATTAGCTCTAATGAGATGGATTTAATAATACATTGGATTAACATCTGTTGGAACCAAGTATCAAGATCTATTGTTCTCTGAATAAATATTGACCTCTTGCTCTCAGGTCAATAAATCTCAAGCTTACCTCCGCTTAAATTAGTATCTACTTATTATGTTAGCAATCTTCTGTTTCCTAACACCAGCTTCAGTGGGAGGAGAGGGGAGCTGCACTTCCCTCCTGCTGTATCAAACACATCTTTAAGAAATTGCAAGAGAACATTGAATTTGCAAATAGAGAACAAAAGGGTTGGGCCCTAACCTCTTTGTCCTTTCTTTGCGTAAAACTGCCCTTCCTTACTGTTCCTTGATAAGACATCTCAGAAATGTTCAGAAAACCAATTACTAGTAATGCCACATAAAAAGTATGTAGCTTCCTTCATCGGCTCAGTTAAGCAGTCTTTATATTTTGTGTAATATTGTGAGTGGTATCAAAAATATTTCTGGGTGTGAGTGGGAGGAAATCCTGCTCCTTGATGTCTACTGAGACACAATTTTTTTCTAGGACTTCAGATTTCATTTTGTGCTCAAGATATTTGAGCATAGATTCTTTTCTAACTGTAGGTGTCTCGAGAGGATTGAGATGGAAAATGTTTCTTTTCATGCCTACAAGGGAAAAATTTCTTATTACTTTCCAAAGGGGTCAGTGTAGTCAGAAATATCTACAAGTCTTACAACATTTCGTATAATTGAGAAGAGTTCCTCTAACAGCAGTCGAAAATACTTGAGATTGATATCCGTTCAGCAGATATTTAGACCTTCCCTTCTTATTTGATAGAGTTCTAAGCAAACATGTTAGTCTAACTCTACTGCAGGTGAATTTAACTATAAAATTAGCCATGACTTCAATGGCAGACTTCTGTAAGTGAATGCTGATTAATGTAGAGAATCTTTTGTGGCACCACTCATCAATCGGAGACTTTATAAATTTCATAGGAAGAGTATTTGTATTTATTGACTTCTGCAGAACCTTTTTAATAAAGGAAGCGAGATCGATCAGACTTTAATTGATGAGTTTTATACAGTAGGTCGTAACTGTTTTCAAAGATCAAAAGATTGTTCTTGCTTGTTCTCCCTCTCATGTAAAAAATATCTATGCTGGGTGCAGAAGCCTGACAAAAATCTGCAGGTTTTTCACCCTGCTATTCTTTTCCTTGTATTTGTGCAATTTTTACCTTTTTGGTGTGATTTATAGGTAGCTGTGGCACTAAGGGAAATTGTGGCATTTGCTATGGTCCAGCATGAATGCCTGGTCAGACTGGCGGAAGAATAAGGTTCTCAAAGTAATCTGGTGTGCAAGATAGGAGGATTTAGTCTGTGCCTCTGAATACTAACCCATATCTAAAGAGGTGTATGGTATGCCCTACATCTTTAGGGTCAGCAATATTTTTATTCCATGTATTCCTTTGAGGTTGCAAATTTCTGCAAAATAGATGCTAAATTTTGAGCCCAATGCGCCTTTCTCCCTCCAACAGTCCTTAAATTATCTAGGGAGTGACTGCAGTCTAGTTTTATTTAGCTAAGACTTTTATTAATCATAATTACCTGTATTTTGGCTCTTTAGTTTGCAAATACTTTAGGTCACTTTCCAACCTTCCAGACTGCAAGAAAATTCATGAATTTGGAAATCTTAGAGATAGTGCTTTGTTCTTTCAGTTTTCTGATGGTCCATCCATTTAAGCGCAGAGGTTTGTAACGTATGTTGCATTTAAGTTGTGGATTAAAAAAAAATAAAATGTGCTCGCTGGGGATGAGGAGAGGAGAAAGGCTGAGCTGGAATGAGCATTGTCATGGGACAAGATGTACGTGGGAGAAGTAGTGTTGACTTTCATAGGGCTGTATGTGGAAGGGTTCAGTGGCCTTTATTTCATGGCCAGACTAGGCTTTAAATAAATGAGTTTCAGGTAGGCATAACAATTCTAATAACTGACAGCTATTGGTCCTATATTTCACTGGATGGAGGGGGGAAAAGGGATAATTTTTGTTGTTGTTAAATTGGGTGATCAGATCAGACAGCAGCCTTGTTTTTGTGGTAGTAATGTGTGTCGTGGTAGACACCATCCCCTTCCTCCTCAAGAGATTGTAAGCAGCCTCTGAGAAGGCCGTTATGATGTTTTTAAGGACGGGGGGGGGGGGAAGGCACAAAAGGTATCTGGTTTTGTTTAAATACTCATTTTTCTTTCAATCTGGTTAAAGAATATGAACAAAGATGCATTACTATTCTCTAATCCTTACTGTAATGCAAATACAGAAGGTGCTGCTACCTGATGCTAGAAGCTGACTTGTGCAAGTAGTAAATAAGATCTTAACAGTTCAGAATGATTCCAAATTTCTGAAGCGACATTCCTTTTTTCTACACCAGAATTGTGTTGAGTTTTTGAACCTGTGTCACCGTATAACAACGTTCCTATTGTAAAGTGCTCCTCCGAGCTTCAGATGTTCACATTGCGCTGTGATTTCCTTTTACCTCCAATGAAGTAGAACAGAAGCTCATCCCTATGCATACAAACTTTAAAAAGATATATTTTTTATTAGTTGTTCCTGCTTTGAAGATGACAAGCTACCCTTTCATCCTGGATGGAGAAAGGGAGCTTGTCTTTGGCAGAGTTGAAAGACTGGAAAACTTAGTCACTAAAATGGGAACTTAAAAAAAACATTGCATAGAAGAACCTTGTGTACATTATGAAAATTTCTAAAATAATTATTTTTATCAAACCAGTAGAGCTCAACTCTCTTGCGACTGTTTAAACAGATCAGAGCACTGGACCCATAGAGCCTTTGGAGTTTTCTTAACGCCTACACTCTCCACATGGCTTGTTTAATAAGACCTCGGTAAAGCAGCACAGAAAAGACAGAAAAAATAATAAGAAATGCACGTGAATTGTCTTGAAAAGCCACATGTGCTCAGAAAGAAGGTGACATAAGACGGTGCACCTGGGAAGCTGTGTTGTTCACCAATGTATGTTTTAGCTGTAAGTAAAAACAAACACCAACAACTTTAAGTGCTGATTCTGTCCTGGGTGCTGTCTCTTCTGCCTCCTCCTTTTCAGAGGCAAGTACCATTGTGTAAAAGCCTTTATCCAAAGCTGTTTTTGTTGTGTAAATGACCAGCTAAGGAAGTCATTTAAGGCAATCAAAATCTGAAGCCAACTCCATCTCCTCTTAGTCAGGTCATTTTCCGTGATTTGTGCGATTCATTAAAGTGTCTTCTGGGAAGAAGCTCTAGGGAAGAAGATGATGTGCAAAATACGGTCGTGTAGGCATACTGCAGAGTTGAAGGTGCACTGAGATTGTTGGCACTGGGACAAAAATACAGCAGCATCTATGTTCCTTTGATATGGTAGTTTCTCTGAAGAATGTGGAAGTGGTTACTGTTTTTTTGACAAATGCGCCTATTTCTCTTTTTGTTCCCTGGTGTGGCACAAGGGGAACACTGGCGCAATAGTGTACGGCAATAATTTATTAGTGGTTTAGGGATGTGGGCCCAGAACAAATTCTAGACAAAAGAAAAACATGTTTGGGTTTTACAGAGCATCTTGGCTCCATGAATAAAGCTGTGATAGGGTGTGCAAATATTTGGTATTTCGATTGTCCTGGTTGGGTTGACAGCTGACAAATGGTCTGAGTTTGTTTTTAATTATCACCAAAAGGGAGAAAGCCTGTTGTTTTAAAGCCAGCAACCGATGTTGCAGAGCAAGGCAAGAAAAGAATTTTAACAGTGGAGGATGTACTCTTTCAGTGTTATGCTGAAAGCACTATTACTTCAAAATATTTATAGTTTTTAACTAGTTTTGTGCTTGCAACCAACCAAGAAAAGTGTTTTGTTCATTTCTATTGCATCCAATGATCGATACTAAAATGCTAACTACTCTTCTTAATACCGAGAGATATCATTGATATCAAAGTTATCTTCTTTAGTCATACTGGGAAGTGCAGCAGATACGCTGTGACGGATGTTTGTGAGACCTATTTGGCACAGAAATTACTTTATATATATCATACTAGTGTACAGAGCACCCATGAGGTATCAGGGCAGATTACAACAGATGTATGAACACATAAAGAATTCACTGCCTGGAAGGGTTATATGCCTTCTGTGGAAGGAAACAGAAACCTGTTACCCAAAAGAGATGGGAGTGATTTGTCCAAACAGCCTCTGGCAGGGTTAGGGTTCCGTTCTATTTGTTGAGCCTGTATCCAGTCCTTCAACTACTGTGCTATCATTTAAGCAAGGTAAGAAACAATATTGTGAAGAACAACTGAAATTAATAGTCCGTATGTAAAAATCTAAAATTGTGTCCAAGTACTTCACAGAATTGGGGTTTTGTTTATTTTTTTGGTGGCAATTGCTGTACGATAGTTGTTTTCTTATGAACATGCATGAATCTGAACCGGTCATTTCTAGCAGGAAGCATAAGTTGTCAGACTTTGAATATCCAATAAGTTGCCTTTTAAGTTACAATCATGATCTTCCAAATGAAAATTTACCCCTTATGAGGGAGCCCAAATAGATGTTTCTGGTTAGATGAGAAAGACTGGTCTGTATCAACCAGTCTTCCATTGCAAGAAATAATAGAGGCAAGAACACAAAATGTGTTTTCCATATTTGTGAAATCATGGGAATGTGATATTTCCATTTTGCCAAAAGGGTAACTTTCTGTCTTCTAGCTACAAATCTTTAGCCAATTTCTAGTGCAGTATTTGGCACCTTGTAAAACTTCAACAAGGCTGTATTTGAGGAAGAGAAATAGATTGAGCTGCTAATATGCTCCTGTCCTTCCAACACTGTCTAGCCTGCTTTTGTGGATCCCTAGAAAGATTATTGATTTATTGTGAGTGTGGCTTTCTCTAATAAAACCTGAAGGCTGATTGCAAACTGCCACCTGAAGCAGACACATAAAGAGGAAATTTCGATAATTACATTCTGCTTCCACTGAAGTCTGTGGCAATTCTGAAATGAATTTCAGAAGGTGCAGAATGGGATCTGGTGCCTGGGAGTCGCTGCTGCCAGCAGCTGGAATAGCTCTTCAGCTTTATGTTGCATAGATGCTCAGTGACCTGGGGACTGTCCTGTGAATTTTCTCATACTTTGTCTTTGCCAAGGGCCAAAAACTCTACCGATGTTTCAGTTAAGCAGTGTCAGCACTTTTGATCCCATGCATTTATGGTTGTTCAAATAATGGATTTTTTTGGTTTGGCCATTGAACTTAGAAACTAGAAGCAGTTCCTGGGTTTAGTTGACTAGAAAGAATTTTTGTTTTCAGACAAGCTAAAATGAAACAATTTGCTTAGTTTCCATTTCCTCAGTCCTTTTCTATTTACTGCAATAAAAATGGGTCAATTTCGAATCGAACCAATTGAACTGAAGTTTTAATTGAAAAAAGTGTTTCCAAAGAAAGATTCGAGATTCTTTGATTTTAAAAATTTAGAAAATGTTTAGGCTTTTCTCATTTCTTTATTTTTCTGGCTAATTCTATCTTTTCACTTAGACTATTTGTCAAATTCACAATTCCGTTCCCTCCCCCCCATCAAAGCAAAATATATTCAGAAGATATTTGTAAATTCATTGCTTAGCAGAATATTTTTACCCAGCATTGTTACCAATTGACAACACTTTCCTGTTGCCTTAGTGTTTAAACACAAAATTTACAGAATTTTCCTTTTAGAGTATAGCCTCTAGCGTACAGTTTGGGAAAGCTGTTGTGATATGTCAGCATCTGGTGTGACTAAATTAATAGGACTGGAGTCTGTGAGAATGACAGCAGTACAAGTAGCATTCAGGTAACAGAGGTACAGTGTCAGAGGCATAGAAAATAATTTGTGATGGGACAGTTTGAAACTACTGGATTAGGTCTAAATTGAGATCCCATAAGGGAGGGCATGGAGAAAAAAATTAATAACCAAGGCTGGACGTAGTCTTCCATTATCAGCAAGCTATTCTGCAGTTGTCCAACCTGAGTTTTCTTGAACTTTCACAATATCTGTTAATTGCAATTGTCAGAGACAACATTAGAGCAGAAAAATAAGGGGCTAATTTTCCCGTGGCTTCACCAAGGGCAAATCATGCCTGACAAATTTGATGGCCTTTTATGGTGGAGGTGCAGCTTCAGTGGATAACGGAAGAGCAACTGACATCATCTACCTGGACTTGTGCAAGGCATTTGATACTATCCCACGTGGCATCCTGGTCTCTAAATTGGAAAGATTTGGTTTTGGTAGATGGACCACTCAGTGGATAAAGAATTGGCTGGATGGTCAGACTCAAAGAGTTGTGGTGAACATCTGATGTCCAAATGGAGGCCAGTAACAAGTGGTGTTCTGCAGGGATCAGTACTGAGACTGGTGCTGTTTAACATCTTTGTCAGTGATATGGACAGTGGGATTGAGTGCACCCTTGGCAAATTTGCGGAGGAAACCAAGCTGTGTGGAATGGTCGACATGCAGGAGGGAAGGGATGCCATCCAGAGGGACCTTGATAGGCTTGAGAGGTGGGCCCATGCCAACCTCATGAAGTTCAACAAGGCCAAGCGCAAGGTCCTCCAGTTGGTTCAGGGCAATCCCAAGCACAAATACAGGCTGGGCAATGAGTATGGATTGAGAGCAGTCCTGAGGAGAAAGACTTGGGGGTGCTGGTTGATGAAAACTCAATATGAGCTCGTGATGTGCAAACGCGGCCCAGAAAGCCAACCGTATCCTGGGCGGCATCAAAAGAAGCGTGGCCAGCAGGTCCTCTGCTGCAGGATGGCCTTTCACACACTGCACCTCCTCTGCACCTTCCCAGATGGAAGAAGGGCGTGTCTAATAGTGGATACGCTTCTAAAGTGAGCATTGGAAATAATAATAATCTCCAGAGTAGATTGGCAGGGGAGGCCAGGAGTGGGAAGGAAGTGATGAAGGGAGCAAAGAAGAGGACTTCAGTTTTAGGATACATTATGCTTAAAATTCTGAGACTGTTCCACTGATGAGTAGCATAAAGAATCAGATTTACAATTTGAAGTAAGTTCTGTAATAAACTAATTGGACTGGTGAAGCAATCTCACTCTCACTAATTGCTTTCTGAGGACCCTATCCTGAATGGGCCTCACAGCTCCTTCTGAATTTGATCCTACTCGGGTATCACTGACTTCAGTGGGAATTAACTCACTGAACTCCACACTAGGCAATTAGTTCCAATTAGTTCCTTAGGGGTCTATTTTTTCTCCTGCAAAGTGGTGGCTGCCTTTACTTTCAGTTAGCAGTCATACCCTGTGACCCTCGAGTTCAAGCCTTAGCGCACGTGTATCATTTAATGGTTCTTTTGTGAGACGTACTTAAGCATTTGTGGATACATTCCGTTCCTTACTGCTTTCTGTGGATAGGATTCCCAATAGTTTTGTTCCACTGAATGCATCACATTAGCAAATAGAACATGCAAAATACCTGATGAAAAACCTTTCCAAAATAATCCTGTCAAAAGCCCGTAAGAAAGTTTTATGTTTGGTTTGTTTCTTTTAAGTAGGAAATGGGTTTTTTGCCATCAAAAAGGGATGGATGCACTTCAAATTAAGAGGACAACGTCATTAGTATGGTGGAAGAATGAGATAATAAATGAGATGATGAAAATGAGGTTTTTCTACCTTTCCTTTTCATGAGAGGGGACCTACTGAAATGCAATATATTTACAGTCCTCAAATTATTGAAGCTCAAAACGTTTTTTGCTTTCATGGTCTCCATTTGTGCTACTGCACATTTTGGGATGATGGATTGTGGAGCGCTGGGTGAAGAGAATCAATAGCGTAATACAAAAGATAAAATAACTCTGATGGAACATCAATAAAGGCTAAAAGTTGCCATAGGGATTTGAATCTTAAAGAAGAGCTTGAGAAAGTATATTAGGAATTCACTTCTCCCCTTGCACTTGTAGTGTCTTTATTCCATGAGTAGAATCCCCTTGGGGGTCCTTGTCAGGTACAGGGGTGGAGAATTTTTTCTTTTCTCTATCTTTATGGTGGCCAGCACAGTGCTTCCTGGCCATGACGTCTTCCAAGTATTGTTACACTGTGATTACTATCCCAGGCCATAGCCAACACGAGTCATAATGGAAGAATAGAGTTCTTAGTAGCTTTGTGTGCTGTTGAAGGGTGCGACACATGCATACGGTAGGAGAAGTAGGAGAATTTTTATCATGCCAAAGTTATTTGCTGTTTAAGAGAAGATGTATTGCAGGTCTATACACTAGTGTGTATAACTAGAGGTGTTATGATCCAAGTGTCTTCCCATTTGATTCCAACACTGGAAAATGTGCAAGAATAGTTATAAGACCCAGATTTTGCCTTAGTGTTAGCACTGCGCAGCATTGTGTTCTGTGGTTTGTTAGGATGCAGTTTGGAATATTTGATCTGAAGCAGAGAGGATTGTTTGCTGAGTAACGTACTTTTCAGGATGAAGAAGGCTGTCTCATGCAAAATAGCTACTTTCTCTATACAAGTAGAACTCTAGTGGTTTTTTTGTTTGGGTTTTTTTTTGTTTTGTTTTGGCTTGGTTTGGTTTTTTTGAGTGTGGACTAAATGAGGTTAGTCTGAAGTAATTCTGAGCAACAAAAAAAAAAAAATTGTGGAATCCTTGAATCATTTGCTAGGCAGACAGAAACCCAGGTGGGTGATGGTATAGGAATATATTTGATGACTTCTATTTCTAAATGATGTAAGCATTGCAGATGCACATCAGAATTGTGAATTCATTGGTAGGTTTCATTAGGAACTTTACACAGGAGGCGCACCTGGAGTGCCACATTAGATTTTATGGATATTATCAAAAAAGATACTATTGGATATGACTGGAGGCATCACAGTATGCCTCTTAGCATTTCTGCTGTAATTCTGAGTGTTCCCGTCCTCATTCTTATCTTCCTGTCCCCCAAATGTTTATCAGCACTGCTTTCACAACTTACTTCTGACTTCTTGCTTGCAGCAATATGCAAAAACCGAAATTGCACATTACATTCTGAAAGGATATTCACTGTTTTCCTGAGCATAATTCATACTGATGTTACACTCTGGACTTCAATTAGAATTCTGACGCCATTACTCTCATAGGTGAAAAAACAAATGCTAAATAAAACACGTAGCTTTGTCACAAAGATAAACCAAAATCAGAGAGGCAAATTAAGTTAGAATCTTAAACACTCCTCCTCTGAATTCAATCAACATTCTTAAACAGTGGTAATTTAGGTATGTACCACTAAATAAATATGGGAAAGCTAGGCTATTAGTGTTGAAAACCTTAGCTGTTTCCAAGGAAACCATATGGGACTTGCCTACTGAAATACGCCATATAAAAATAAAGCTATTAAGGCAAGGTTGGCATCATCATTTTTCTTCTGCAGATCAGGTGGTAGTTTCTGACACTTACTTTTAGAGCTGAAATAAATTAATGCGGAAACCTAGGTTAGGTCATACAACTATTTGCTTGGTACAAAGTCAAACCATCACAAAAAGAAGAAAAAGAATGCACTGTTCTGAAATACTTTAATGTTAACAGTAGTATGTTAAAATGCAACTTTAAAAAATACTACTTCTGTCAAAATACTTCTTTATGTTGAATTCTGTCTTCCAAGGAACAGAGTACTTAATCCAGCAATGCATTTAACCTTATGACTGATTTCAAGCAGGAGAACACAGAACTGCTCACACACTTAAGCACAAGATTAATTGGACAAGGTTAAGAGCCCTGCTGGGACAAGATGAAGCGTTCAGCTGTAAGGACCTGACTGCTGAACTTGCTCATGTTGTTTTTCTGCAGTGCGATACCTATGAGATTCCATCTCATTCGACACAAGAGTGATGTAGCCAAATGCTACTTAGGCCTTAAATCTAAGAGATGAAATCTTAAGCTTCAAGATCAGGCCTTCTCTCTTAGTATTGCATCACACTGACTTCTTTGGCAGCCTAAGTTTCACCGGCATTGAATGGAGAGTGTCCCCTAAGGAGGGTGGCTTTGCAGATGTGGCAGGAGAAGGGCCATCAAGGGTGAGTAGTCAGGCTTAGCTTAGCACAATGGAGAGAAACTTTGCCTTTTACTAGCTGCAGTTTGTTCTTCCTGAGTTCAGACCTTTCATCTCCATCAGGAAGACTAGGGACCTTAACCCAAGCTTTCCCATGTCAAAGATGAATGCCTTAAACAACAGGCTTTTGAGGATTTTAGATCTTGCTCTGATTCTTCCAAAAGACCTCGAACCTGAGGGTCTTAGTGCACAATCTGCCTCTAAACTTGCACATCTGAGCTTTAATGTTTCTCGAGGCAGGCAGGGGGGGAGGCAGGCAAGAGGTGCAAAACTCAGACACTTCGAAAAATGTTGTAAGTCACAAAATACATTTCCTGCCCACATCTGCTGTATTTCTGAGTGTGACATCAACCCTTTTTTTTGTCTCTACTTTCAGATTGCTCCTATAATTAAAGAAAGGATGATGAAGAAGGGCAGCATGATGCTTGGGTACCAGCCTCACCAGGGCAAAGTCAACTTCTTCCGCCAGGTGGTGATCAGCCCGCATGTTAGTCGAGAGGACATGGACTTCTTGCTGGATGAAATTGAACTGCTTGCTAAGGACTTGTAGCTGTAGCTCCACAGCACCAGGTGCTGCTCACATGATATTTGTAGAGAGAGAATGGCAGCAGTATTCTGGTGCTGTTTTGTGAAAGGTAGTAAAAAGCTTGACACACAGGTTGGAAACCGTCATTTTACAGAGTGATTTTGAGAGCTTTGCAGGAACAACCCTTCACTCGTAGGAAAATATTTGCTGATAGGGGTTGAGAGAGGCCAGGGGCAGGCCGGTGCCTGCAGCACCACTGCCGTTCTGGGAAGTGTTTCCTCAAGAAGGGAGCACTTCTGAAAATGGTGTCTACATCCCAGCTTTTTACGGGGTGCTTGTGCACAATGTAGCTCAAACTAGTCACTTACATATGCAGGCAATACTCCTCTGAAGTCATTGTTAGGAGTGGATTTAGCTCAGTGAGCCTTAAAATGCTAGTTAATACTCTGTCCACTCTGTCAATATTTTAATTTGGTGTGCGTTTAGGGATAGAGACCTCGTTGGTAATTACACTGATAAGACTGGAAATTTTGGACTTAGATGAAGAGTTTCTTAAGACCCCTAACTAAGTGGATTGTCCACATTTTCTGCTGTGAGCACAAGCAAGGTAGAATGGGACTCGGTGAGGTTGTGCAGTCACCATCCCAGAAGGTTTGCAGGACCCTCCTCCACAGAGCCCTGAGCAACCAATATTGACCTTGACTTGAGCAGGCTGAACTAGGTGACCTGTTAGTATGGCGTCACACTGACTTCTTTGGCAGCCTAAGTTTCACCGGCATTGAATGGAGAGCATCCCCGACACTTGAGGTTGGTCCCTTCCAACCTCGAGGATTTTGTGATTCTATGAAATACAATCATTGGGCCCAGTCAGCGTTTTCCAACGTTGCCCACTCAAAATATCACCACCACTTGAGCAGAGCTGAGAATATTGGAATAGCACTTAGAACTTCTTACCTCTTTGTTAACAGACGTTGCCTATTATTTCTGAACTGCTGCTCACCTTCCTCTATTTTTGAAGTGTAAAGATTTATTTAGCAGCTTTTAGATGCACTTTAAAATTACAACAAAGAAAAAAAAAATATATTTACCTGAAAGATGTGTATTTTTGATGCACGGTGACTATATATTAAGCATAAGGCAAAATTACTTATTTGTCATTTTCTGTTTGTATTTTCCTACAGATTTGAGATGACTCGATCTTATGTTATCAGTCTATAATTTATATTTTGACACTGCAATTAAGGTGATGGTAATCCGAGAAAGCCTGCCTGTGATATGAACAGCTTGAACATTTTTGGTCAATTTTAAGTTGCAAAATTCAGTTCTAAACTTTGTGTTAAGAATCGCAGTATACTTTTGATCGGTTTTTGTTCTATAAAATGATTCATTTTATAAAGACAGAAATGTATTTCTTGGGGTGAAGCTCTTGCAGCAAACTAATGGAAATAACCATGTCTTTCATCTTGTAACCAACGCTCACTTTAATGTTTTGATGTGTGTTCCTTATTCTTATTTGAGGTAGCACTGACCAATATGAACCTTTCTGCTATGATGTTTTTTGTCTTGCTAAAAGCTGTCTTTAAACACAACACTTCCTTGTTTTCATTTCCTACGTTGTACCAGGATCCAACACTGCATGACATTCCTACTTCCAGTCTCCAGGATAATGGTGTGGAAAGTTTAACGAGGTCATGATAACTGAGGAGGTCATCCTATCAGAGCAGTAGATAGGATCAAGAGTCACCCTGCAGCACTTCATAGATGCCTTTAATAATGTCCTGGAAGTGAATACTATCGTGCTATTATAGTGATCCACTGGGCTTTAAGCCAAAAACCACATTGATATTAATATAAAAATGAATATCACGATGTGGCTTCTGGATTCTGCCCTGTAATACCCACAGATCACTTTAGCATTTATTGCCTTGTGCTTCTGGCTATACCAGCTATCCTGATCTTGGAAAGGCCCTAATTAAATGCAGTGCCTGTAATACTTATTTAGCCTCCCAGCCGCTCCGGGTGGAGTACAGAGGACACAAGGGATGCTGGATGGATGGGATGACTTTGCTGTTGCTTCTTGAGTTAGACAACAGGACTACAGGACTGTTACCCCTCCTCCTTCTCTTTTTTGATCTTGAAGAGAAAGACAAAATACAGTGTCAGGATGTTTTGATTATGGTCCATATTCTTGGAGCATACTTGATTTTGAGAGGGAGCTATGTCACCTTCCCTCAGCTGAGAATTTGGTCTGTGCTCTTTTGTGACACCACTACTATCAAAAAAGTGTTACTGACTTACCTTCATGTTGTTAGTGCATTCCTCTGTTTCCAGATACTGTAACACCGCATATGTCAGACTGAAGTAACGGTTCCTTTCTGTTAGCAGTAGTGGCTGTAGTATTTTTAAATGAGAGCAACATATTTGCAGAAAATAGGTCTCTGATCAACATGTGCGCTGATTTCTTCCAAGGTGTGGCGTAGCCTTCCAGTGTGATGTGTGTACCTTATCCAATCTCCATGTATTTTCTATGATTTCTGACCCTTTATCATGTCCCAGGTGCACAATATGATGGTCTCATTTCAGGACTAACATCATTACCTTATAGTTGCCGATTTAGGACTGATACGTACAAAATGTCTGTTTTGTAGCTGGTGATTTTAATAAAAAGTGAAGTAAATGGCACTTATAAATACAGGCTGTGATTGTCATCTCTGAATCTAAAACTGCAGAGATATATATAAAGAAGGTACCTATGAGCACTCCGGATAGAGAAACAACAAGCTGCCACCACAGCTTTAAAATGCAAAATTGAGTTTAGCCTTGATTCGGGATGTGGCTTGTCTGTGTGCTGTGCCTGTATCATCTTTAACAAACATCTTTGATGAAAATGCATCACAATTTATCTTACTCTTGCTTTCAAATGTAGAAATGAAATTATCTTTGCGTAGATGGCCTATTTATTTATTTATTTGCTATTCTAGCTGGATGGGATTGGCTCGTGAGCTCCCTCACTTAGCTACTGACAAGCATCATCTCTTAGGATGCTAAACCAAGTTCTGAGAGGTACAACAGGTATAAATCAGTGTAGAAGCTGATCCATCGGCTGTTTGTACTTTCTTATGTCTGCTTCTAATAATTTTTTTTTTTTTCAATAGGAAAGGAAGGAAATATTTAGATAGAAGGGGTGCTGAGGCAGTCTTTGCCCTTACTTGCGTTGATGCATCTTGTGAGAATTTTGGGTATATTCTGCTGAGTCCACGTGCAAAATCACTTACAAATCATTGTGCCTGGAACAAGCAGTCCTTATCTCAGGACTTCTAGTATGATTTTCTGTGATAGGCTAACGCTAACCAATAGAGTCTTGTTATGTATGATTTTAGTGCTTCTAACTCCCAGTGATTTAACTGGCAACCCTTGCTAGGCTGGGCCTTGAGTTTGACCGCTGGGATCTTTCAACACCAGCAGCTTGGCGCTCAGAACAGCTCAGTTTTAGCTACTCAAGGTTTGTGCCTAGAGATCCAGATTTATCTTTATTTCTGTGAGACTCAATTGAAATGTGTTGTCATTTGTGTCCTTCAATGATGCATTAAGATGCTTTTAAAATATCATTTGACCCTTCAAGGACAAGAAAGGTCCTTTGAGAAAAGCCTGATAGAACTGGTAGAGTTGCCTTCCCAGAATGCCAGGTAAAAGCGTGTAAAAAGCTGTGATGCGCCTGAGGCCTCATACACACAGATCACAGCATTAGTTCACGCTCAAAATAATTTTTATTTTAAAATCCTTGGGTAGCATGACTGGACTTACAAAACTGAGACGAAATGTTGAAGGCAGAGGAGAATAATTCAGAACTACTAAATGCTAAGTCTCTTTTCTCCTATTATGTCACACATAAGCTCTATGACAAGCCAAAAGTGTCATTCAAGCCCCATTTTCAACACCGTCAGATCTGTCCAGCCTCTCTTTTGGCTCCTTTCACGGCCTTTCGATGGGAGAGTGGATTCACTGAAGTATGTTCCTCCAGGAGATCGGGTGTAGGTAAGGGCCACTCACACACCCGCCCTCCTTCCTCTGCCGTAGTTGGTAAATCGTGATAAATCATTTGAGCTTATAAGCGCTGCGTCTAGTCCAGCAGCTGCTAAATATCGCTACTGTTACAACCTGAAATAATGCAATTGTGCGTACTCATTATGTCTTAATTGCACGTGCTAATTGCAGGTTAGATGCAATCAAAGCAGCACTGTCTAGCAAATGCATGGCGCAAACCACGAGAAACCCTTGTGGAGGGGTTTTCTTTCTCTAAATTGAACCCAGTCTTCTGCAATTACATGTCTTTGCTTCAGCTCTGCAATTAGATGTCATTACTCTAATTACGTAACTACACAAGAATCAACCGAAAATTACTTCGAGAAGCGAAACAAAACAAATTGACGCAGCGAGAGGTACCATGATGAGAGCATCAAAGGTTTGGGGGCAAATCCGCAGAAGGGAACAACGGCCATGTGAATGATTAACCTCTGCTAAATCTCAGGTATGTGAAGGTGCCGCCCGGCTGCGCTGCAGGAGTGCAAGCGGTGAAGCAGTACCGCTCACCGAGGCACCAGAGAACCTGCTCCGACATAGCGCCGTCCATCCGCTGATCCTTGACAAGCCCTTTCGGAAGGCAGGACAGTTTTTAGTACCTCTTTTCATATATATCAGGGTAAAGTGAATTTTAAAGCAGTCTCAATAATAAAGTGATACTGGAAGTGTAACCTTGAAAAGACCGACAGATATGACCACTTTAAGCCTTAGTAGTTCATGTACAATAGATCACTTTTTTTTTTTAATTCATTAAAAAAAAAACCAGTAAAATCTTTGTTATGAAGGATAAAGGCAAGTAATAGTCGGTGAAGGACATGGACTCTTAATAGTTCTGTCAAACACAGATGTTCTGTTTAGATGAAGCAATTTCTTTCTTTTAAGTAACTTGGAGTGCATCAACTTCTACACAACTATTTAAAAATGGAAAGTATGACGAAAGCCCTTGCCATGAAATAGCAGAGGCCCATGGAAAATAACATCTGCCTTTGGGACTGTGCAGTCTGTATTGTTCTCTGCACAACACTGTTCTTCCAAGAAACTTTAACTCAGCCTGTCATTCTGGGAAGTGGCTCTTAAACCTGGCAGGCGATGGCAACTTGATACATTCTGCCCCATTCATGCCAGGTGATACGGATTTTTTTACTCTTGCTCTGTTTCTGTGCCCTCTCTCATGCCTGGACGTTTCTTCAGCAGGAGATGGACAGTATTTTGTACCGTAGGAAAAATGTCAGTCTCGCAGAAGCAGGAAGATTGAAAGCTGAAGCAAAAGCAGTGCTCAGGTTGGTATCTTGAAGTGACATTTTGCCTTCTCTGCCTCAGAAATGGATCTGTCAGCTTGGTCAGATGATGCCCACTCACTGCGCCTGTCAGAACTATGGTCACACAAAGATCTGGCCTGTACAACATGGGAGGCCTGTTTGGCCTTGGGAAGCTAAATATGACAAACGGTGGGAGAAAGAAATATTTGTCCTGTTTTACAGAAGAATGATGAACAAGGAACTTAAAACTACTTCTGTGCAAACTTGCCTTGTGGCTTTAGAAGAATTGCTGAAGGAGTCACTACTAGGAGATAGCAGTGAGTGAAAAATGGGATATAGTGTGATAAGGGCTGAGCAGAGGGAGGTGGTCCTAGGTTAACCGGAGAGCTTTCTGGGGAAAAAAAAAACCAAACCCAACAATTCTGGACTGGACTCTTACAGTATTTGATGTGCTATCATTTCGGAAGGCCTGATGGGAAGCAGGATGGAAAATGTAAGGTGGGTGGGACTATAGAGAAAGATGAAAACAAGTGATGGGGAAAGGAAGATACTACTTGAGTACTGGTATTGATTCTGGGCTATTCTAGCTTCATTCTGTCATCACTAACCCTTTCAGAAAGATCA